>CAUYRT010071840.1:0-53337 GCA_963574885.1 Lepilemur ruficaudatus
CCGGCCCCGCCCCCGGCCTGACCTCAGCCGGGCCCGGCCGCGGGCGCAGAGCGCGGGCAGCACCGAGCCGCGCGGGCCGCGCCGCCGCTCCCGCCGCGCTGGCCGGGCCCCGCGGCTGCGCCGCCCCGGGTTCCGCGGCCCGGCCGGCCGTGCGAGCCGTCCATGGTGCAGCTCATGTGGGCCGAGGCGGCCGGGCCTGCGGGCGGCGCCGAGCCGCTGTTCCCCGGCTCCCGGCGGAGCCGCAGCGTGTGGGACGCCGTGCGGCTGGAGGTGGGCGCGCCCGACAGCTGCCCCGTCGTGCTGCACAGCTTCACGCAGCTCGACCCCGACCTGCCGCGCCTGGAGGTGGGTGAGCGCGGTCGCGCCGGCGGGCGTCGGAGGGCCCGACGCTCTGCAGAGCGGGGCGGGCCTGGGGTCTGGGGGTCCCGCTCCACATGGGGGCCCTTCCGCAGAAACCCCCTCCCTTGCTCCAGCGCCAAGCCAGCACGGCTGGCACGGGGCTGCCAGCGCGCCTCGAATGACAGCTTAGGGACCACAGCTCGGTTCGTTGGCCCCCTCAATTCCGTCCCAGGGCCTGCAGGGCACCGTTAGGCTTTACGGTGCGAGTGTGGACAAGTGGTGGAGGGTGTCAGAATCCTAGAATCCTTAGAGGTGATTGGGACCCCACGGGCCTTGTAGTGCACCTCCGTTGGGGAAGAGTGGGTCTGATGACCAGGGAGACATCAGGGCTGCCCAGAGGAGGGTGGGGAACGGTAGTGGGGAGCAGCGGGCCTCCTGCATGTGGGGCTACATGTCCGGGTGGTGAGGGGACCAAGGGCTTCTCAGGCCCTCGCATGACTTGTTTCTGCTTGATTAGAAAGAGCAGCAGCACCCAAATTAGGATTTGTCGGGGTTTGAGAGGATTCAGAGAAGGGGGCTGTTTGCCTGTCATAGATGCAGCAGGGATGACTAGATGAGGGCTGGGACTCTTGTTTCTCGTGTGCCCTGGGCAGTGCCCCCTGCCTCCTGCCTGACTGTGCACCTGACTCCATGCAGTGAGGTAGTGGGACTCAGAGATGGCCCCTCCCCCTGCTCTGCCTGGATGTGGGGCCTGGACATAGGCCATCCCTGGGTCAGGGGACTCAGGGCACATGTCAGGGCTCTGGCTGGACCAAAGCCTTAGCAATGAAGGTCCCCAGCCCGCGTGCTGTTTAGAGTCCCTGTCAGTACTTTAGACCACAGTTTGTTATAACTGCTGGCATTGTAATTGTCTTGTCAGCCTGGGTCTTGAGGCTCTTCAGGTCCCAGTTCCCAGACAGGGCCTAGCTAAAGAGCATCTGTCTGCCCAGCTTGGGGGAGAGCTCCTGCTGGGGGAACCCCAGGCCTGGGAGACTCTTCCTTCCTGAGTGAGGCAGGTGGCTGGACCAGGAGTGTTCCTCCAGCCCTCATCCACCTGGAGCTCTGGTCTTCACTGGCAGCTGGAGAGGGACCCCTGAAGGGGGAGGCCTGCCACCAGCCCGGCGCTCATCTGGCTTTCATCACGCCTGGCAGCGGCTCGCGCTTTGTGTGCTGGAAGGGTCCTGGCCGAGAGCTCACAGGGGCTGGGCAGGTTCTTGTTGGGGTGGGGCTGCTTTCTCTCCACCCTCTGTCTGTCTGCATCCCTGAGGAACCTGGGAAGAGGCAGAGCTGAGCTCCACCTCTGCTGAGGGGCTGGGAAAAGGCTTCTCCTCACCCAGCCTCACTCAGATCCAGCCTGTGGCCGCTATTTAGAATCAAAGGGAAAGCTTCTGGCTAGGGCAGGAAAGCCAGGGTCCTGGCAGGAGAGGAGGCCACTGCCGGAAACCGAACACAATGACCATTTACCAAGGGCCCAGGGGAGGGGTTGGGGAAGTCCCTGTCCCTCCTGCCAGCACCTCCCCCCTCCCCATCCTGGGCTGATTTCCTGGTGGCTAAAGCGTGCCAGAGCTGAAGCGGCCCACTTGCGGTGCCTGTCCTCTCTGGAAACCACCAGGCAATTTCTGTCTTCCTTCCCCCATCCGTGTTTCCCTACCAAGCCCCCACCCAGTCCTTCCCTTTCTGGGCTGCCAGATGTCCTTGCACATCTGGGCATCCGCTTGTCATCTCAATTCTGAGCCAAGC
Source organism: Lepilemur ruficaudatus (assembly GCA_963574885.1). NCBI lineage: Eukaryota > Metazoa > Chordata > Mammalia > Primates > Lepilemuridae > Lepilemur > Lepilemur ruficaudatus. The sequence goes on from CAUYRT010071840.1 coordinate 2,119, forward strand.
CACCACTGACCCAGCTTGGCCTGTGCACTTCTGTGCTTTCTGGAGGTCAGGTTCCATGCCCCTGTCTCCAGGCAGGCCATTGCTTCAGCCAGACAAGAGCTGTGGCCACCACCACCTCATTCCACCTGGCTTAGGTGCCAACCCTACCTTCTAGGAAACTGACAGCCAGGGAGGTGAAGTCTCTGACCTGAACACACACACAGCCAAGAAGGGTCACAGCCAGGATATGAACACGGGCTGTGTTCTCCGTGGGGTGCCTGCCATGTGCAGGAGCCATCTGGGGTCAGAGAAGGATAGGGCAGAGTTTGCTGGAGAGGCCCAGCCAGGTAACACAGAAACCTCTTGGTCGGGTAAGGGGTAGGGATGCTTCTAGCCCAGAGGAGAGGGAAAGTGCTTTGGGCGAGAGGACACAGGGGAGAACTTCCAGGAGGAAGCAAAACCACAGCTGGATCTTACAGGCTTAAGATACTAGCTAATAAGAGCAAGCATGTTTTGGGAGGCCCTGGGCTAAATAATGTGCATGCTTTATGTCCTTGTGAGGTTGAATAGTCGAGCCATTTGACAGACAGAACTACTGAGGCGCTAGAGATGATTGGACTGCAGGAGCTGTTCAGCGGCGGCGCAGGCCTGAGGGCAGTATGTGGGTGAGGAGGGCTGCTGGTATTCACGGGGCACAGTCTCCCTCCAGCCCCCTGCCCACCCGCTCTTGTCTCTTGCTCGCACTGCGTGCAGGTCTTAGGTTTAACTCCCAGGGCTCAGCAACACCTTTGACACTGGAGGCCCAGAGGCTTGGCCTGAGGGGCCTGTCCCTGCGTGGGCGTGGGTGCAGCCTGTGCTCGGCCTGCGTGTATTCCAGTGTGTGTACTGTAATCTTCCAGCAGGGCTTCCTGGCCCACACCACAGGGGCAGCCCCCAAGACCCTTGGGTTCCCCTCTTGCTTTACTCCTCGAGTGCCCCAGGAGAAGAGAAGGGAGGGACCAGGCTGGCTGGTACCGGGTCCTTATTCCTTCTCTAGGTGGGGGACACTTGGGCATGCTGGTCTGATTCCCAGCAGACTCAGGGATGGCCCGGGAGCAGGAGTGGGCGACAGTCCTGGGAGATGTCAAACTGCCCACCGGCAGGGCTGGCATCCCATTCTCAGCCCGTAGGTTGGATGTTTCCAGACCCTGTCTGCATTGCTAGTGAGAAGGGGTTGGGTAAATTTGTCGCTGTCGCTCGGCGGGCAGGTCTGAAGGAGACTGTGGGGGCTGTTTCAGGAAGCTATGCCCAGGCAGTTGAGGACAAGTTCCCAGGGGCTGCTGGCTGGCTGCCCAGACGGCTCCCACGGCGTGGCACGGCCGTACTATGGCCACCCTGTCCCATGGTTAGACCTGCAGCCTTGCAGGCCCAGAAACGCCGTGTTCCTGGACACACAGCTCCAGCAAAGCGACTCAAGAGGTAGAAGTTGAAGCCTTCAGCCTTGGGCAGGAGAAGCCAAATTTTGATGGACCCACCTCGTGGGCCAGGGAGGGAGCGGGATGACAGCCCAAGGTTGCAGCATGAAAGGCAGGAGCACCCGCCTAGGGCCTGCGTTGGGAGAGTTCTTGGCCGAGGGTGTGGCATTGGCGTTTTTTCTCTGCTCGCAGGGACCCTTTGATGCCTTTGCAGCCCACACTGCAGTCACGCCTAGAGCCGTATTGTCCATCTGAACCGAAGGGCAAGGAGCTTGGGCCCTTTGCAGCCCTAGCTAGACCTGCTCCTGCTCACTGAGCCTTGGTTTCCTCATCTATAAAATTGATGTGATGCCAGTTCCTCCTTTAGGGTTCCGGTGAGGACCAAGTGAGACAGGAGGCCTGAGAAGCAGTCTGCACAGTGCCTGACACAGCGTCAGGGCCGGACAGAGAGCAGCTGCTACGATTAATATTTTCTGACTAGGTGCTAGGGGTGTGGCCCGAGCCTTCCAGGTGCCCATGCGCTGAGCTCCCAGGGTATGTTGCCCCATCAGCACCAGGCTTCCCTGGCCAACCTCCGGGAGTGTGGTGTCTCCCAGGCCTCTCCCCACAGGGCATGTCCACAGACCTTCCCTCCCTCCAACCTGCTGTGCAACCTGAGGAAGCCCTTCCTCTGTCTCTGGCCCCTCCTCCGCATGGGGGCCAGACTCTGCCCTGAGGCTATGACCATGGCAGAGGCAGCAGTCAGGCCTGGGTGTGTCTCACCAGGCCAGGGTTGAAATCCCTCTCCTGGCTGCCACTTTCTGGCTTGCTACTGGGCGAGTTCCTGCCCGCCTGTTTACCTGCCTGTCTGGCGGGTGTTGCGAGGACTAAATGCAGGGCCTGGCGCCCAGGAAGTGCCCGCACGTGCTGCACACCGTGGTCGTGGTGTTAGTGTTGGATCTGGACCTTCAGCCTGCCCTACCCTGCACCCCATTGGGACCAGGCCACCTACTTCCTCCGCTGCCACCAGCCACAACCCTCCCGGCCTGGCCCCTGGGTGGCCTGCCTGCCTGACAGTCAGGAGCTGAGCATGACAGTCAGGGGCTGGGCAAAGCCTGTGGCTGACCTGGAGGGCCAGGTCTCCCCGCCTGCACTGGAGGCATGTTTTTCCCGTCCGCCAGTAGCAGGGCTGGCATGGAGGGTTTCTGAAGAGATGGAATGGCTGGTCCCCAGACTCCATGTCCTGGGGTCATGGAGCTCTCTGGTTGCCCTGGCAACCAGGCAGTTTGTGTAGACTTGGGGAGGCCTCTCTGGGCTGCAGTGCCTGGGGACCAGGGGTGTGGCCCATCCACACCCAGGGCTGACCTCATGTTCCTGCCTGTCCCTGTCCTGGGGATCAGGGTGCAGGACGCCCACCGGAATTGGGGGCAGGTGGAGGGCAGGAGGGTTGTGGGTACTCAGCGTTTCATTCCCCCTCCCTCGCTGGGGTTCATGGTCAGAGAGATAAGCCAGGACATGGACTTGGGTCGTGGGTTCTCACACGGCCTGGACACACTCTCCTTGACCTCCTCCCCGGACTCTGTCGCCACCTGTGTCCATGGGGATGGTGTGCAGCAGCCATGGGACTCGCTGTCCTTGGGAGCCCGGGGCTGTGCAGAGAGCGAGCGGCCCTCTCTGTTCTGCTTTACGTCTCGGCTTCTACATTCAAGCAACAGGCTAAAAAGTCAGAAAGCTGCTCCTGCCTGCAGGATTTTAGGGTGACCCATCCTCTTTAATGTGGCCTTCCTCCAGGTCCCCAGGCCTCAGGCAGGTCTGAGAGAGGCTTCCCTCGAGGCTCGTCCTGCCAGTGTTTGTCACCAATTCCTGGGGACCAGTGGCTGTCAGGTGTTGCCGGACACCACCACCGCCGTCGGTCCCACAGTCGCTGAGCATCTGTGTTCTCTCTTGACCCCACCGCTGCCTGTTGGAGACCTGCTGCCATCTTCCCAGCTCACGGACCAGCTCACTGAGGCCGAGGGGCTCGGCAGAGCTGGGCGTCTGACCCTTTCACGAGAGTCGGCGCACGGTGGTCTGGTGGGCCCAGAGCCCAGAGCCACAAGGTGCCAGCAGGTGGCTGGTGAGGGCCCTGGGGTGACATGTGGTGACTCAGTGGACCTGGGCAGCGGCTCAGAGGAGTGCAGTGAGGTCCCCAAGGGTAATTTCATGCTCATGGCAGCGCTACCGTGAGAGCCACCCCACCCTGCCTGAGTGTGCGAAGCCTTTCCGCACACACCACGGAACGGGCTGCAGCCCTCTCCTCCCTCCGCCTCAGGCCTAGGCCAGGGCCCCGCAGGAGGAGGCGGGCTGCCTGCGGCTAGAGTCATGGGGGCCGAGCCTGGTTGTTTCCATGGAAATGTGCGTGTGAGCCGGGAGCTAGACCGGAGGGGTGCTGAGGAGGGGAGAAGGTACCTCGGGGCATGTGCGGGCATGGGCCACCTGCTGGGGAGATGGCGGGGCTAGTCCGGCCCTGAAGGGCACCTGAGACCCTCATTCTACCTGGAGGGCATCCGGGCTTGGCCTACAGCTGCTTCTCTCTGCCAGCCAGGGACACGGCATCCTGCTAGCCTGTCACCCTGAGAAGGCTGATCAAGTGACACACTAACCAGACGCCACCCAAGCCCAGTTCCCCTGCCTCGTCCTCAGGGCTTCAGGCTGTGCCCAAGGACAGTGGGGTGTGAGAACCCCAGGGGCTCCGTATCTCCCTCACTGCACTGACCCAGAGGCGGAAGGCCAGGCAGTGTGTTAGGAGGCAGAGCTGCCGACTGGGTCCCAGAGGCCCAAGGACAGGCTGGGGGTGGAACGGGAGAGTCCCCTGAGGACACAGCCACGCATGCTGCATTCTTTTCTTCTAATACTCTGCCTAGAGCTCCCTGGACGCCTGCCCTCAGGGGAGGCATTTTCTCTGCATCAGCTGTTTGCTGGGCCCTCTGCTCCGCAGCCCCCAGAGCTCCCAGTGCTGCTTGCAGGGCCCTGGGAGCCTGGCACTGCCCACGTGGGCTGTCTGCTCTGCTAACAGAGGGTGGCCCAGGAAGCCAGGGTGCTGCCTTTCCTGCCCCAGCAGGTCCCAGAGGCAGATGCCTGGCCTGTCGGTTGCTTTCCTTCTCTGCCCTTGGAAGAGGGGCCTGCTGCTTTCTGCCCAAGTCCCAGGGCGGTGGATCCAGCACCTCTTTTGTCCCTGGGCAGACGGTTGAACCGGTGTCTGTGCTCAGCAGTGTCCTCGCAATCTGTGTCATGCCTGCTGCTGCTGTGCGGGGAAAGAACCAGACAGGGTCAGCCCCCACGGGCCGGAGCATCTCCCCTATCTGTGCAGCAGGGTGGCTGCTCCCCCATCCCAGGCATGCACGACCATCAGCGTCCTGCCTGCACCCCTCCCCTCCACCTGGCTGTCAGAAGAGGGCCCCTGGGTGGGGGCAGGGCGCAGGGATCACATGACACTGCAGGGCTGGGCCAGCTGCTGGGCGCCAGCAAGGCCCACGGCTCACCGAGGAGCTGCGGGGGTGGCCGAGGCTGTCGGCCTGTCTGGGGACACACTTCTGGCCAGCAGGCACTGATGGAACCCAGAGGGGCACAGGTGCTGTTTCAGGCTTCCGGGTTGAAGTCCGGTGTCCTGTGGTAGGAGGGTCCTGCGTGAGACCTGAGCTGCCGGTGACGTGGGCGCTCGGGCAGCTGCCTGCCTCCCAGCTGGTCCAGATGAGGCTAAAATCCCCCGGGAAAGGGAGAGACCCTCCCAGCTGAGCTGCTGGCCGTTGCAGGAAGCAGACTTGGACCCCTGGGGAGACCAGGGTGGTCAGGGGCCCTGGCGCTGTAGCCTCTGATGCTTGTCCCGCCCCAGGGGTAACTTTCTAGGCAGAGGAGAGATCTGCCAGGCGGCAAAAGGAGAGGGAGCATCTGTCTCAGTTTTCCAGTGCACGGAAGGACTGGACCGCCCCAGGCGTGGGCCGCTCAGGGGGTGTGGGTGGGCCCACGGGTTCTCTGCTAACTTCCAAGAAACAGGGCCGGCTCTCCCTCCAGAGGAGGCGGAGGGCCAGGAGCTCAGGGTGATGTCTGCAGCCTTCCAGTTGGTAGGAAGCCCAGCGTGGGAGGGTGACCTCAGGTCAGAGGAAGTGGATTCTCAGGGTGGGCACAGCCCGCGGCGTGCTGGGCACCTGGCCCCTGCCCAGGCTGTAGGGTGGGATCTGGCAGTGTGGCCCAGGCTGAGTCAGCACTTTCTCTGAGCTCCAGGAGCACCCGGGTTGGGGCACTGACTGCATCTGCCACCGGACCCTGTACCTCCCCGCTCCTCCCAAAGCCTCAGAGGTGGTATCTTTACCCCCATGGCCCCCTCCCCCCTACAAGCTCACTCCTTCCCTGGACAGGGCAGGCGGGCAGCTGTGGCTGAGTGGCTCGGCTTTGGCTGGCCACAGTGATGTGGCCCCCGGGCCAGCCTGCCTGACCAGGGGTGTCTTTGTCTCCTAAAACAAGGGCCTTTCCTTTCTGCCCGGGGATCTGGACAGCAGCCAGATGACCCCTGCCTGTCCCAGCCAGGGCCCCGTGGGCTTGGGGTTCTGTGGAACCCAGCGTCTGCCCTGATTCCGACGCTGTCACCATTCACACGCACCCCCTCACGTGATGATGGACGGGGAACTGGGAACTCCTCTGTTGCCCAAGCAGGCACAAGGCATGAATGAGCAGAAAGGGAAGGAAGTGGCTGCGGATGTGCCTGTCGGGGCCGCCCCAGACCCGTGATGCTGACTCCAGGGCTGGGCCCGGGGCAGCTGTCCACTACTGCTGGCTCAGCAGAGGCCCCGGGCTGGGCGCAGGAGGATGAGTGTGAGGGTGGCCCTGGGGAGACGCCTTCTCAGGGGTGTAGCTGCCCAGAGGCAGTTGGCTTTGCCCAAGCCTCGGGGTCCCAGCTGTACCATTTACCTGAGGTGCACGACCTTGGGCCAGTTGCTCTGCTCAGCCTCCATTTACCCATCTGTGAAATGGCTGAATAACAATACCCATCTTGGCGGGCCGGCTTGAGGACTGGGCCAGTCCTGGGCAGGAGCAGGTCGTTGGGGGTCCTAGAAGCCGGGTGGGCCCATCGTGTTCACACCCCAGGTGGCAGTGGCCAGGTGGGGAGGGCAGTGTTGGGGCAGCAGCCTTCTGCCCTGAGGTGAAGCCCGAGGCCTTGTGCTATCGTCTGCTTTCACCCCAGGCCAGAGGCCTATGCAGAAGGTTGCCTGGGTATCCCCCTGCAGCAGTCCCCTGACGTACCGGCCCTGCTGCCGGGCACTGTCTTTGCAGAGCTCCACACAGGAGATCGGCGAGGAGCTGATCAACGGGGTCGTCTACTCCATCTCCCTGCGCAGGGTGCAGCTGCACCACGGTGCCAGCAAGGGCCAGCGCTGGCTCGGGGTGAGTGTGGCTTGGGTCCCCATTCGGGCCCAGGATCCAGGTCCCGCCCTGGCGGCTCTGACGGGCTCCTTCCCAGGGCTTTCCCACTTGAGGGCCCCACAGTGCTTTTCCCAAAGGAATCTGGGCCCTCGCCCACAGTCCCCAGGGTCCAGCCCACGCCTGGCCAGCTGCAAAGGTGCCATTGCCACACGTCCGCGAGTATCAGAAAAGACACTTCCGTGCGGTTCTCGCTTCCCGGCGGGTGGGGAATGTTTTCTTGTAGTGCTATGGGTTTTCTTGTGACTCCGATCCCCAGGTGTATGTGCGGCCACCAGCCTGACCCCCCCACCCCGCCTTCTCCAGTCTCACACGGCATCTCTCATAGTAGGGCCGTCTTTACCCAGGAAGAGTGGGACGCGGGCTATCATACGCCCTTCTCTGCAACTTGCTGTCCTGAAGAGCACAGCCCCGGGGCCCTCCCAGGTTGGGAGCTGGGCCTGACTCAGCTGCGTGACAGAGGGAGGCCGGTTACTCTGCAGCTCTGCTGCGGGGAACGTCCTGTCCCTTCCACCCCGGATAAGCCTCTGTTTCCCCATCTGTAGAATGGGGATGTTTTGTTAAGACTCGCTCACATAATGCTCTGGCCTCAGGGCAGCGCTGTCATTACTCGGCCCGTAAACTGCCCTAAAGGTTCTAGTAATTCAGTCATTCCCACACCGCTAATTCTCCTTCCAAAGCTTTTCCACCAGAGGCACTCACATCCCGCCTCTTCCCACATGCCGGTCAGGGGCTGGGGGTTCGGTCTGAGTTCCAGCCTCCAGCCCTCCTGGAGATGCGTGGTGCTGCCACCGACTGTCCGCCCCCCTCTGTCCCACCCAGTATGAGAACGAGTCGGCCCTGAACCTTTACGAGACCTGCAAGGTGCGGACCGTGAAGGCGGGCACACTGGAGAAGCTGGTGGAGCACCTGGTGCCTGCCTTCCAGGGCAGCGACCTGTCCTACGTCACCATCTTCCTGTGCACCTACAGAGCCTTCACCACCACCCAGCAGGTGCTGGACCTGCTGTTCAAAAGGTGAGCGCCCATCCCTGCATGGCACGGCAGCGACTGCCACCCCTGGCAGCGGGTCTTGGGAATACTGCGTCACCTCTCTGGGCCTCAGCTCTCCACGGGAGAAGTAGGTGCCAGGAGGACCCACCTCCCAGAGCGTTTGTAAGGACTGGGTGGGGTGGGCCGCAGAAAGTGCTTCCCCCACACCTGGCCCTGGAGGGCTGCCTGGGGCTGGGTGGCTCCTATTCCGATTTCCCCACTCCCCACGAGGAAGCTCTCTGCCCCTGGTCTCGCCCGCGGTGTGTGGCCCCGGCAAAGCCGTCTGCCCGTCTGTAAAGGCGGTCGCAGGTTCCATCTGGGGGGTACCTGGGGGGGACTCAAGAGCCATGACACCTGGGAAGGAGTTGGGTGGGGCTCATTCATTTGGTAAATATACATGAAGTGCCTCTGCATGCGGGCACTTTTCTAGTCCCTTAGCACAATTTGGTGAAAAAAGAAAAGATTGCTGCCCTCCTGGGCTCGCACTCCAGCTGGAGAGCCAGACAGTAACACTAGACGTCGTAAGCAGGTACGGTAGATGTGATGCCCTCACGGCCTCCTCTAGATATGGCTGCATCCTCCCTTACTCCCACGAGGACGGCGGACCCCAGGACCAACTTAAAAAGTGAGTGGGCGTTGGGCCAGCAGGGGGGCTCCTGTCTCCATGGTGGGGGCATCTGGGGCTGGGCTGGGCAGCGCCCCGACTTCCACAAGGCTTGTGATTCCCGCTAAAGGGCTGAGGTCTGGGGTTTTGTCTTCAGGAAGAAAGAAGGGGTCCCAGCTGCCCTGGGGAGCAGAGGAGAGGCTGAGACTCCATTGCACGGTGGTCCCGTCCCAGCCGGGCTTGCCCAAGTGCCCTGAGCCAGGGAGCCAGGAGGGGTGAGCAGCCCGCTCATGTGCTGCCTCGCTCCTCAGTGAGCTCAGCTGATGCTCACGAGGACTCAGTGGGTGCTCAGGGGCAGGCCACAGCCACCCTTTGGGAAAATATTAATAATATTGGCAGGAAGACAGCACCTGCACGCAGCTCACAGAGAAGGCAGTGTGTCAGCAGCATGTCAGCACGCGGGCTGCAGGTGGAGGTGCCCCCAGGGACCCGCGAATGCTGGGCAGGAGGACCGATCCCTCGTGGAGTTTACATTCCAGTAGGGAGGGCCCCGGGAGACAGGGAGAGGAGTGTGTCGCCTTCCGGGAAGAAGGGGACAGGTGGTCACACCCTGACCGAGGGCTCCCTCCAACGAGGCTCTTTGCAGCCCCTGCCTGGACAGCCGAGAGGGCTTGGGCTGGGCGGGCTGGCCTCCAGATGGAGCCATGGGCGGGCCAGGGACGGGGAGGCCAGGCCTCTGACTCTGCTGCTGCCGCTTGCCCCCAGCGCCATCTCCTCCATCCTGGGCACCTGGCTGGACCAGTACTCGGAGGATTTCTGTCAGCCCCCAGACTTCCCCTGCCTCAAGCAGCTGGTGGCCTACGTGCAGCTCAACATGCCCGGCTCGGACCTGGAGCGCCGTGCCCACCTGCTCCTGGCCCAGCTGGAGCACTCGGAACCGCTCGAGGCAGAGCCTGAGGGTGAGGACGGGGGTGGGTGCTGGCACACGGCGAGCTGGGCAGGAGCACAGAGGAGCCCAGAGCGCCCAGGCCCTGGGCCGCAGCTGGGAGGGCATCCTGGTGTGGGTTCGCGGCGGTGGCTTCTCCGGAAGGTGGGGGTGCTCTGTTATCTGAAAGGCACATGGAAAGGCTGCCATTCCCGTGAACTTTTCTCCTGCAGCTCTTTCACCAGCTCCAGTGCCAGCGCTAAAACCAACTCTGGAGCTAGAGCCAGTGCCAGCACCCGCTCTAGCGCCGAGCCCCGTGCCAGCGCCAGCCCCAGAGCTAGAGCCAGCACCAGCTCCAGAGCGGGAAGCAGCTCCAGCTTCAGAGCTAGAGGTAGCTCTAGCACCACCTCTCGAGCTGGAGCCAGTTCTGGTGTCAGCTCTCATGCCAGCTCCAGAGCCAGAGCCAGCGTCCATACCAGCTCCTGAGCCAGAGCCAGCTCCGTCACAGACTCTTGAGCTGGAGCCAGTTCCAACACCAGCTGCGTCCTCAGAGCCTCCCTGGCCTCCACCTGTGGTTGCAGAGAACGGGCTGAGTGAGGAGAAGCCTCACCTCCTGGTGTTCCCTCCCGACCTGGTGGCCGAGCAATTTACGCTGATGGACGCGGTGAGCAGCTCAGCTTGGCAGGGCTGGGCCGGGCCTTCCCTCGGGCGTCTGCTGCCCGCACCTGCCATTTCCTGGTCCAGAACCAGCGATCTGGTTCAAACCCCAGCTCCACCATTACAAACAAAGTGACACGGGCGAGTTTCTTAACCCCACAGGGCTCAAGCCACATCCTCAGCTTCCCAAGCACCTGCCCAGCCCTCTGCAGCAGGGCCGGTGACACCTCCCCTCCTCCCCAGGAGCTGTTCAAGAAGGTGGTGCCCTACCACTGCCTGGGCTCCATCTGGTCCCAGCGGGACAAGAAGGGCAAGGAGCACCTGGCACCCACCATCCGTGCCACCGTTGCCCAGTTCAACAATGTGGCCAACTGTGTCATCACCACCTGCCTCGGGGACCGGAGCATGAAGGCCCCAGACAGGGCCAGGGTGGTGGAGCACTGGATCGAGGTGGCCAGGGTACGCTGCAGGAGGGGCCCGGGGACCCCCGTCTGCCCGCAGGATGTCTCCCGGCCTACGCCCTGCGCAGGCCATGCTGGCCCCGACTCTCCTCCCACCGCCAGGACGCCCACTTCCTCCTCACGCGCTTCCCTCGGGTCGGGACAAAATCCTCCCCTCGGTGTTGCCCCCTGCGTCCCGAGCGTGTCCCCGGGGGGCTCCCAGGCCACCCGTCTGGAGGTAGCCCGGCCAAGGGGACCGAAGCTGGCTCTCTCGCCTGCCCAGGAGTGCCGTGTCCTCAAGAACTTCTCGTCCCTCCACGCCGTGCTCTCCGCCCTGCAGAGCAACTCCATCCACCGCCTGAAGAAGACCTGGGAGGAGGTGTCCAGGTGGGCACAGCTCTCACTGCAGGGGCTCCCGGGGGACCAGGGGCCTCCTACAGGGAGCTTGCGGCCTTCAGGAGGCCACGAGCCCCGAGGGCAGGGACCCCCCATCACCTGAGTCAGGGTGCAGCTTCCTCGTCTCAGACACAGATTGAGCCACGTTGGAGGCTTTCTGGTACTGACGTTGCAGCCGCACTGGGGATCTGGTGGAAGCAGCCCCTCGGGAGAGGTGGGAATGGGGGCTCCATCGTGCCAACGTGAAGGCCCCTCCCTAGCCCCGTGGGGCCTGTTGGAAACCACTCCCCCAGGCGGTCTGGGATCTGTGAGTTCTAAAGTAGAGTAGGTTTGCGTTCACGCCCCTCCCGCCATCCCCAACTTTCTCCTTCCTCTGCCCTTCCTGCAGGGACAGCTTCCGGATCTTCCAGAAGCTGTCGGAGATTTTCTCAGATGACAACAACTATTCACTGAGCAGAGAGCTGCTCATCAAGGTGGGGGCGACATGGGGAGCATGAGCATCTCACCGAAAGTTTCTTTGGAAAATTCCAGGCCCTTCTCGTCTGGACGCAGGGGAGGGGGCATCTGTTTGCCTGTGGGCAGGTGGGGGCACAGAGGCCTTGCGATACAGGCGCTGACAGGCCCGAGGTCAGGGGTGCGCAGGGGTGAGGACTGAGGAGAGGAGGGCCTTGCTGACCTCGTTCTCACCCCTGGCAGGAGGGGACCTCCAAGTTCGCCACCCTGGAGATGAACCCCAAGAGAGCCCAGAAGCGGCCGAAGGAGACGGTGAGTGTGCCCGAGGTGAGGCCTGGCCTGGGAGTCAGTGGGGGAGGCCCTCAGCCCTGTCCTACCTGCCACCATGCCTGGCATGCCCCACAAGGCCTCTTGGACCCTGGCAGGACTTCCCTGACCAGCTGGTGTCCTAGGGGCACCAGCTGCAGCCACCAGAGCAGGGGACTGGAGCAGGCTCAGGGTGGGGCTGAGACCACATGACCGTCTGCCCAGAGCCAGGCTAGGAGACGGCTGGAGGGAGTCTGGGGGTCCATGGAGGCCAGGACGGGGCCTTGGGGAGGTGGGCAAAGGTCCCCAGGCTGCTACAAGTGCAGGGTGGGGGCTGTGGTCTGAGCTTATAAGCCTCCAAGGGAGAGGCCTTGGAACTTACTTTTCACCCCCGACCTGACGCCGCAGGGAGCCATCCAGGGCACCGTCCCCTACCTGGGCACGTTCCTCACTGACCTAGTGATGCTGGACACTGCCATGAAGGACTATCTGTATGTGAGTGAGCCTGGGGACCTGGGGGACAGCCGGGGCCTGGGTAGTGACGCCCCAGAGTGCCCGAGCTCAGAGCTGCAGGAGGGTCTGGCCAAGCCGGACTCGGGCGGGAAGGTGGTCCGGCAGCGAGGGCAAGCAGTCCCTCCACTGTCCTCAGGGAGGGTTTGGCAAGAAGCCCCCTCAGCCTCTGGCCCAGGCCCCGCCCCGTCCCCAGAACCCGCCCCAGTCCAGGACCGTGTGCGCCCTGCCCCCTGGTGGGCGCTCCTGATAGTGCAGCAGGAGCGGGGAGGTGGTACCGGTCTTGGGGGCACTTTCTGATGGACGCCGTCTGCCTTCCAGGGGAGACTGATCAACTTCGAGAAGAGGAGGAAGGTGAGCAGCTGCAGCCCTCCTGGGGGAGGGGTGGGAGTCAGACCCACTGGGGCAGGATACCGGCTCCATCCCCCTCCCTCTTAGGTTTTTGGGGCCATTTGGATAGGAGGGAAGGGGAGTCCCTCCCACAGGAGGTTGGAATCCAGGACTCCTTCCTGGGGAGTGGCTGTTTGAGCCCAGCTCTAAGAACAGGGAGGCCCAGAGGAAGCAGGGAGGGGAGGAGACCCTGAGAGCAAAGACCTTAAGACTGGCCCCTGCCCAGGCCCGGTCACCATCCTGTCCTCCCCTCTGGCCCCAGGAATTCGAAGTGATTGCCCAGATCAAGCTGCTGCAGTCAGCCTGCAACAACTACAGCATCGCGCCCGAGGAGCACTTCCGGGCCTGGTTCCGGGCCGTGGAGCGGCTCAGCGAGACTGAGAGGTGAGGGCGGGGCAGGAACTGGGGACGGCAAGGACGGGTGCTCCCTGTGCCCGAGGTCGGCCATGGCACCTGGCCGCCAGCTTCTGGGCAGGTGCTGGGAGGAGACTGAGACACAGCTGCCCTCTGCCTGCAGCTACAACCTGTCGTGTGAGCTGGAGCCCCCGTCCGAGTCAGCCAGCAACACCCTCAAGACCAAGAAGAACGTGGCCATCGTCAAGCGGTGGAGCGAGTAAGGGCCAGACGGGCAGGCGCTGCGGGGTTAACGGTGGGCCCGGGGGTCAGGCAGGCGCTAGGATCTCACCTGCTGCTGCTCTCACCTCTCTGAGCCTGGGTTTCTTCCTCTGTGAACTGGGGTGTTGCTAAATGATCTGTCACACAGCTGGGGCGTGTAGGGTACCGGTGACTGACCAAGCACTTGTCACAGTGCCTTGGGCGCAGAGTGTGCAGTGGGTGTCCCTGGGGAGGCCCCCAAATAAGCAGGCCCTTCATCAGCCGCCAGGCCCCCAGCACAGAGCTCAGCACCAGCGGCAGCTCCCACTCCAAGTCCTGCGACCAGCTCAGGTGCGGCCCCTACCTCAGCAGCGGGGACTTCGCGGACGCGCTCAGCGTGCACTCCGCCGGCTCCTCCAGCTCCGACGTGGAGGAGATCAACATGAGCTTTGTCCCAGAGTCCCCCGATGGCCAGGAAAAGAAGGTGACTGCCGCCCTTCCCCACAACGCCCTTCCCCGCCCCTCCAGCCCCGGTGCCGGCTCCGTACTCTGCACCCACGCAGGGGCCTGAGCACAGCTGCCAGGAACCCCCCGGCCGGCTGACCATGTTGGGTGCCCCGCGGGGGCCGGGCTCCTGCTGACGTGCTGCACCCCACAGTTCTGGGAGTCGGCATCCCAGTCATCTCCGGAGACCTCGGGCATCAGCTCTGCCTCCAGCAGCACCTCGTCCTCTTCGGCCTCCACCACGCCGGTGGCCACCACACGCACCCACAAGCGCTCCGTCTCAGGGGTCTGCGGCCACAGCTCCTCGCTGCCACTCTACAATCAGCAGGTGGGCGACTGCTGCATCATCCGCGTCAGCCTGGACGTGGACAACGGCAACATGTACAAGAGCATCCTGGTGAGCCAGCCGCGTCGAACGCCGTGGAACGCCCTGTGCCGTCCCTGCCCTCCGGGGTCACCTTCTAGGGGTGGGAAAGACAGGTGTCAGCCAGATGCAGAGATGAAGGAGATAGCGGTGGGCACCAAGGGCTGGCCTGCGGGGAGGGAGGGAGCAGCCGGGCAGCGCACCAGGTGGCGGAGGAGCAATGACGTGATGTCAGGGACACGTCTGGGTTCTGGGCTGTGTGGGCCGCGTGAGCACCATGAGCACCTTGACCTTCTCGTGGAGGGAGACAGGAGCCGCTGCAGGGTGGAGCAGGGGCAGGCAGCGAGTGACGAGTGACTGCTGGCTTCTCTTTGGGGCAGGGGCTGGTGCTAGTAGAGATGCAGAGAGGTGCTTAGGAGGCTTCTGGGGCAGTCCCAGCCAGGAGAGTGGGGGCTGCAGCAGGCTGGCGGTGACCAGCAGTGTCAGCGTCTGGACAGGATTGGACGTGGAGCCAGTGGGAAATACAGAATGTGCATGGGTGTTGGGGGACTCTCCCTGTCCTCCCCGGCTCCTGCTGCAGACAAGTCCCCCCACACACTGGGTCAGGCACCCCATCCATCGCACGCCCACCCTGCTCTGAGCCTCTCGCTGCCAGGAGCTGGCAAGGCTGTCATTAAGCAGCCGCCTGCATGACCCTGGGTCTAAGCCTCATGTGTGTCTCTGGCCCTCAGGGCCGAGGCAGCCAGGGATCAGCCTGTGCTGACCACAGTGGGTACCTGGCCACCTCCTCTCTTACCCCCAGGGCATGAGCCAGTCCCTGTCTGTCCCCCAGGCTTACTGGGGCTGTTACTCTGCCCCTGGGGGCAAGTGACTTCCAAGGGTGGCATGGAAGGTGGTAGCAGGCTATTGTAGGAGCCCCTTGGGAAAGACCCCTCCTCATCACGTGGAAGCTTCCCTCAGGGAGCATGGGAAGGTGACAAGGCCCCCCTGGACGCAGCACCTGGCCAGAGGCTATGAGCCCCTGTTGCTCAGTGCTGAGGGGACTCCAGAGGGTCTTGGCCACTGCCCTTGGGGGAGCCACTCCAGGGGCCCTGATGGCCTGTCCCCTGCCCCAATCCAGGTGACCAGCCAAGATAAGGCTCCGGCCGTGATCCGCAAGGCCATGGACAAACACAACCTGGATGAGGACGAGCCAGAGGACTACGAGCTGGTGCAGATCATTTCAGACGATCGGAGTAAGTTGGAGAACCAGACAGGCGGGTGACGGGGTAGGCTGGGCCGGCGCCACTCCCCAGCCCCAGGCCTGGCCCCACAAAACTCACCTGCAGGGGCAGGTGGGCGCTGTGCACAGGGCAGCCCCGGGCTCCCCTGGTGTCTCCTCATTGCCCCCAGCCAGCTGCTGGACCTCCCTGCATGTGCCTTCCCTGGGCATGAACAAGCAGTTCAGAGCTAACATTAGGCCAGCACAGTGGCTCACACCTGTAATCCCAGCACTTTGGGAGGCTGAGGTGGGAGGATTGTTTGAGGCCAGGAGTTTGAGACCAGCCTGGGCAACATAGCGAGACCCCGTCTCTACAAAAAAATTTTAAAAATTAGCTAGGCATGGTGGGGCATCCTGTAGCCCCAGCTACTAGGGAGGCTGAGGTGGGAGGATCACTTGAGCCCAGGAACTAGGGGCTGTGGTGAGCTTTGATTGCACCACTGCACTCCAGCCTGGGTGATAGATCGAGGCCCTATCTCAAAAAAAAAGCTAACATTAGCAAGGAGCAAAGAAAAAAGGCATTGTTGGGGCAAGGTGGCCAGATGGCACACGGGAAAGGACATTTTCTGGCTAAGACAGGAAAATTTGTGCTTCAGAAAGAATTGCAGCTGCCGTGGACTGAGCATCAAATGTTAAAATCCCTGAGTGTCTAACACTGAAACAAAACAGAGACTACCAGGGAGCCAGCCCGGTATTCTAGAGCCAGAGAACGGGAAGATACCAAAGAGCAAGTGCGGGCTCAGCCAGGGGCCCTGGGCTCAGAGGCCTTGGGTGAGTCCCTTAAGTTCTCTGTGCCTGTTTTCTCATCCCCAAAATGGAGATAAAGTAGCCAGTGAGCAGGCCTGTCCGTGTAACAGAGAGAGGTATAGACAGGCACTGTAAAGGTTAACTGTGATGTCACCGTCACTCTGATTTCTTTCCAATGAACTGAGCACCACTCCCAGCCGTTAGCACGGACAGATAGCAGTCACTCCCACGTCCCTAGCGGTTGTATTTTAAGTCCTCCTACAGTGTCTTGCCCCAGCTTGGTTAGGCAAACAAGGTAGGTGTGACCCCCATCTTACAGAACAAGAGGACTGAGGCCCAGAAAGGTTACGGAACGAGAGCAAGGGCCACACGACATCAGCAGGAGCACGGATCCAGCCCCGCACAGCCTACGGCAGGCTCTCTGGGCCAGAGGAGACCTGCGGCAGCCAGGCGCCAAGAACACGTGTGCCTGCCAGTGCCGGGTCCCACAAAGTGTGCAGGCCACCCTGGAACCCGGCGCAGGAGGCCTGTCCCAAATAGGACAGGAGGCGGGGAGGTAGTCCAGGTCCTAGAAAGCCTGTTGCAGCTGAAGAGGGTGTGGGCAGGACAGGATGACCCACCGCCAGCTTCAGGCCAGGCTGGGAGTTCTGGAGTCAGAGCCCTTTTTAAACAAGAACGTTTAGGTCTCATCAGGGCTTCGGCAGGGTCTATGCTCAAGCAGGAGTCATTGAGGGGCATCCTTGCTGGCCCTGGAGTGGGACTGGGGGATCTCAGGGCTGTCCTCACAGGAGCCCTCGGGTGGTGGGGGTGTCCGGTGGGGCCCCCAAGAACACAGGCGACCACCCTGTGCCCCTCTCTCACCAGAGCTGAAGATCCCTGAGAATGCCAACGTGTTCTATGCCATGAACTCTGCCGCCAACTACGACTTTGTCCTGAAGAAGCGGAACTTCGCCAAAGGGGCAAAGGTCAAGCATGGAGCCAGCTCCACCCTCCCCCGCATGAAGCAGAAAGGACTCAAGATTGCCAAGGGCATCTTCTGAGGACATCTCCCCGGGTCTGGCTGGCCGAAAGCTAAGAATTTACAGACTAGAGTGGCCCAGGCCCACCGGGCACCTGCCGCCCACCTGCCAGCCCAGGGCACCCCAAACTCCACTTTCATCCCAAACCTCTCCTACTGCCGGGATTGATGCCTGGCACTCGCTAGGCTGACCTGGCCTCCCGCGGACCACTTGCTGCCTTAGGTGCCTTCTGCTCTCTGGAACCAGAGGACTAGCTGACTTTTGCCAAGGAGCGGTGCCAATGGGCATGGTGCCCTGGTACCATGGTACCTGCCCCTGGGCATTGCCTCTGCACACTTTCCTGACACCTTCCCAGGTGCAGGTCACTGCCACCTGTGCCACAGGCACCCCAGAGCACCCACTCACCCACCAGGTCTGACCACTGCAGTTCTCTCCTCGTGCCCACAGGCATCGGCCTGTGACCTTTGCGGGGGTTCTGGCCCCTCCTCCCACCACTCTAGCCTTTCTAGGCTGCACCAAAGATTCCATCATCAGGGCCAACTGAGAGTGAGGGAGTCTCGCCCACCACTTACCCCAGCCCTCCCCCGGGAGAGGAGAGAGAAACCCTCTTCATGGACCACACTCTTCACCCAGTGAGTGAGGACAGTCCCAGCTGCGTCCCATCGACGTTGAATCTCATGCCACTGCAAGTGCCATTCACCGCTGCATCCTGGGCTTTACAAGACCACACGAGACGGGGGTTGCTGGGGAAGGAGGGTTTGGGGTGGGAAGGTGATTGAATATTTGTATAAAAAGAAAAAAATGTTTACTGATTGGGGAGGGGCAATATTTATTTGTTGTAAATAGCAAATGCTAGACTTGAATATTATATTAAAATCCTGTTTCTACTACAGCCTGGTCATTGTGGTTTTGTTCTTTCATTTCCTATCATAATTTAAATGACATAGAGACTCACACATGCCATGTTCAAATGAGGAATCTTGCAAGATTGTCAACTTTTTTATGCAGAAGAAGTAAAAAAGTGGCAGCCACACTTCTCAGGCCCACTGAAAGGAACACACAAGTCCACATTTCACAGAGCAGATATTCATTTCAGTGTCATTGAACTGGGTAATACACTGAGACAGTCCCACAGAACTTCTGGGACTAGAGGTCGGAGACACTTTCACAGGGCATAGCAACAGCCTCTGATATTTGGATGTCTTTTAAAGATAACATTTACAACAGAAAATGGCAGAGCAGGAGGCCTCGGGGTTCTATCTGTCCGTGGAATCAACCATTAAGCAGGAAAGAAAATTATCAGAATCAACTATTTTGGCACTCTGGAACCTGCTCAGACACAGCAAAACCAGGGGACTAGTTGAAGAAGGGAGACCCTGCTGAACTTCAACTGTTAAGAAAAGCTCTGTCAAGTCACAGGCTGACAACAGAGACAACGGAACAGAAACTTCAGTGACTACGCACAACAAGGAATACAAATACAAGCTGGGCAAAAGTGGTTTGGAAAAGTCGCTGTGGGGACAGGAGACCGTACCCTTCAACAAGCAACACAGGTGGTTCCCAAGGAGAGGACAACCTGATTTCCAGTGTTACCACATTATAATGCCCAATGTTTGGTTCTCAAAAAATGACAAAGCATGCAAAGAAACAGTGAAGTTGGCTCATTCACAGAAATAAAAGGATTTGATAGAAACTATCTCTGAGGAAGCCCAGACATTAAAATTACTAAAGACATTAAATCATCTTTCTTAAATGTGCTCAATGAGCTAAAGGAAACCATGGAACTGAAGAAAATCACAATGCTGTACGAGCAAATGGGTAATGCGATAAAGAAATGGAAATTATAAAAAAGAACCAGCTAGAAAATTTGAAGCTGAAAAGTATAACAATGAATGAAGAATTTACTAGAGAAGTTCACCAGATAGGAACAGGCAGAAGAATCGGTGCACTTGACGATAAGGCAGTTGAAATTATTCTGTCTGAGGAGCAGAGAGAAAAAGGGATGTAAAAAAGAGAACAGAGCCAGTGGTCCCTGCGGGACACCGTCAAATGTACCAACGTTCACTTAATGAGAGTTCAGAGGAAGAGAAGGGCAGAGAGATTCTTTGAAGAAATAATGGTCAAAAACTTTCCAAATTTGATGAAAGACATACATCTACACATCCAAGAAGCTCAAGGAACTTCAAACAGGATAAACTCAAAGAGAGCCGTGCTGAAACACATTAGAGTCACATTGTCGAAAGAGAGAAAATCTTGAAAGCCACAAGAAAGAAGCGATTGCTCACGTAGCAGGGAGCCTCAGAAAGGTGAACAGCGGATTTCTCATCAGAAACCATGGCATCCAGAAGGCAGCGGGACAACATATTTAAAGTGCTGGAAGAAAAAGCAAAACATCCTTTAAGGATGAAGGAGAAATTAAGACATTTTCAGATAAACAAAAGTTAAGGAGTTTGTTGTTAGTAGACCTGCCCTACAAGAAATGCTAAAGGGAGTCCTTGAGGCTGAAATGAACACTGGGCAGTAACCTGAACTGGAGAACACTGGTAGGGGTAACGGATAATTAGGAAAGCCAGTACTGTTGCACTTTGGGTTTGTAACTCATCTCTTTTCCTTATAATTTAAAAGTTAGTAGCCGGGCATGGTGGCTCATGCCTGTAGTCCCAGCTACTTGGGAGGCTGAGGCAGGAGGATCCCTTGAGCCCAGGAGTTTGAGGTTGCTGTGAGCTAGGCTAATGCCACGGCACTCTAGCCTGGGCAACAGAGTGAGACTCTGTCTCAAAAAAAAAAAAAAAAGATTTATAAAACGATTAAATCCATGTTGATGGGAACACAGTGTATGATGATATAATCTGTGGCGATGACAGTATAATGGGGGAGCAGTGGGCTGTGTGAGCAGAGTGTCTGTGCTTCTGGAACTAGGGTGGTGTCATTCAGACTAGGTCGTTGTAAGTTTAAGATGTTAATTGCCATCCCAAAGGTAACCACTAAGAAAATAATTTAAAAATACATAGGAAAGGAAAGAAGGGAATCAAAAAATCAACTAAATTCATAAAAAACCAGTGATGGAGTTGAGGAACAAAAGGCATATCAGACATACAGGAAACAAATCACCAAAGACCTGGCAGAAGTCAGGCCTTCTCAGTAATTACTCTAAATATAAATGGGTTAAACTCTCCAGTTATTTCTTTCTTTCTTTTTTAACTATCCTAATGAGGATAAACTCTCCAATTGAAAGGCAGAGATTGGCAGAATGGATTTTTTTTATATATTTTAAATTTAATTTTATTAAAATTTATTTCATTTCTTATTTTTATTTTGTCAAGGGAAAGAATGGATTTTAAAAATATGTATATGGTATATTTAAAGAGATTTATTGTTGAATACAAAGATAGGAAAAGGTTCAAAGTAAAATGCTGGAAAAAGTTATGCCATGAAAATAGAGTATTTTAATAATGGCTGTGTTATTATAAGAAAAAGTAGATTTTGAGTCAAAAGGTAACAAGATAAAGAAGTTCAATATATATTGATAAAAGATTTCATTTATCAAGAAGATACGATTGTAAGCGTATACATACCTAATAACAACCTCAAAATATATAAAATGAAAATCGACGTAATTGAGAAATATACAGAGACTTTAATACCTCACTTTCAACAACAGATAAAACAACCAGATGGAAGATCTATAAGGAGGCAAAGAACTTGGACACTATAAACCAATTAGACAAAGCAGACACATACAGAACACTTGAACTAGCAACAGCAGGATACATTCTTCTCCAACACGCACGGAACATTCTCCAGGATAGACTATACTTTAGGCCATAAAATAAATCTTTTTTTTTTTTTTTTTTGATACAGAGTCTTGCACTGTTGCCTGGGCTAGAGTGAGTGCCGTGGCGTCAGCCTAGCTCACAGCAACCTCAAACTCCTGGGCTCAAGCGATCCTCCTGCCTCAGCCTCCCAAGTATCTGGGACCACAGGCATGTGCCACCATGCCCGGCTAATTTTTTCTATTTGTTTTTAGTTTGCCAATTAACTTCTTTATATTTACAGTAGAGACGAGGTCTCACTCTTGCTCAGGCTGGTCTCGAACTCCTGACCTTGAGCGATCTGCCCGCCTCAGCTTCCCAGAGTGCTAGGATTACAGGCATGAGCCACCGCGCCCGGCCTGCTACTCAGTTTTGATGAGGAAAGATGCCCATAAAACTTTACAGGTCTCTCAGGTTTGATTTCAGTCATGTAAATACAGGATTCATGGGAATAGGAGAGCAAGGAAGGAAAGAGAGGCAGTAAGGATATAATGTCCAAATAGCATCAATGCTAACCTTGAGGGGTAGGATTATGTGACAGCCTTCTGCTCTCTACAATTCTGGGTTTTCTCCTACCCTCACCTTCTGACTCCTCATATCAAGGAGGTGTGGGAAGTAGAAAAACAAGAGTGCTTAAGATCTATTCCAAGACAGAGTTCAAATCTCAGCTTTAACACTCAATGTCTATAAAACCATGGGCAAACTACTTCAACTCTTTGTGCTTCCATTTTTCCATCTATAAAATGGAGATAGGGTTGTTGTGAGGCTTAAACAAGTTAACATTTGTAAAGCACTTAGAACAATTCCTAGTACAGGCTTTAACTACATAAGTGTTAGCTGTTATCAAACTACGTAATAACCACAAATAATAAAATTGCTCTTTTTCAATAAATGGGAAAAAAGCACAAGAGATATGAGAACGAATATATGAAATTATGCTTTCCCATAATTTGTCATACCACTGATGATATAAATTCTTCAGTATTGCCAAGTCTTATCAAAAGATAAAACCAGGTAATAGTTATTGGTTCTGAAGACTCATCTGGCAAAGGACCTAATCTTATATAAGATAGGAAGTGATTCTGAGAACTGGTCAAAAGAATAATTTCAAAATCCCACTGGATAACAATAGCATCAGTGCTATTAAGTGTAGTTTCCCTACAGCGAGTAATTTAGGGAGACAGCATTTGGATAGTGCCTATACGATGTTAAAAAACCCATTTCGTTACTTCCTAGAAAAATGTTATAGGTATGCAGAAGTTTTGATTAAAAATGTACAGGTCCTTGCCCTCTTGAATGATGGTCACCCTCCCCCTCCATTAACCACTTGAAAGTTTGTACCCTGTTTCTCAGGAAAGAAAAATTTAAAACAAATCATAATTATTGGAGGTTTCTAGTTATTTGGGTTATAGTTCAAATTAATAAGATATTGTTATAAATGTGATCTATGGTTTTAATTCTATCAACTGTTATTCACATTTATTTTTCTCTTGATAGCTAGAGCTAACCTATCTAAAATCCCAGCTAAGCCCTAATCAAACTGACTTTCTCAACTGGCAAAAGTAACACAACTGAGAAAACCAAAAATTAGGTTAGGGTTATGTAAGGAGAACAGAATTACCTACAAGACAGAAGGTCTAGAAAATTAAGAATTAAAATGATAAAAGAAATATTATACTTTTCATTTTAAAAGAATCATTTATGCTACTATACTGTACTATTATACTATTATAATAATTATATTGTACTGTATTACAAAAATCATCTCACCTTCTAATAGTTTCTTCCCTCCTGAACATAAATTTTACTGCTGTATTTTTATCTATACTCATACCTAATGTCTCTCGTGCAGCTGCATATACCCCTGGCTAATCTTGTCTCACAAAAAGCAGTCTATTTTAGAGAGCATTAGAAATACAAATTTCGACAGAGAAGTCAGAGCTAACATGCTCACTGAATGAAGAGACCTCTCTCCCATAAACCACAGCCAAGTGTTCCCTCAAGACCAAAACAGGCTCTGAATATATCATTCTCTGGGTTATAATACAGTTCCTTGGGGAACTAAGAGGTTGTTTACTTCCCGATTATCTATTCTCTCTATTTGTGACTCTCTGACCCATCTTCTTAACCTCTCAAGAAGTAAACATACACTGTTCAATACTGATAAAGAAACAACCAAAAGATTTCATAATTAATAAGTCTTAGCTATATTTAAATTGTGCTCATATAGCTAAAAATGAAGAGCCCAAGTTAGCTGAACACTAGCTATATGGATACAGTCTGTACTCTGCTTTAGGGGCTAACTATATGTATAACCTGTTGGAATTATTTTTAAAAAATTAATAGCTGATGGATTTAGTCAAGAGGATATCAAGACACCCTTCTTAACCAGGTAGTAAACTGATTTGTTAGGTGGGAAGTAAGGGACATTTTGAACGAAAACTTATTGCAAGATACAATTATTACTACACCAGAGCTTCAGCATAATGCCTAGTATATAGAAGATACTACTCAACAAATATTTGGTAAATGAACAAAGATTTTAAAAAGAGGCTTTGTAGATCTAAAAATGTCTACAGAAGATAACAGGACTACAAAGGGTTAGAAAGAAGGACCCCTAACTTTTCAAAAATGGTAGAAGACCTGATAAATACACTGAAAAGGCTGCTGCTAGGCAGATGAGTTAAGTAAGATAAAGCAGAAGTTTCGCAGCAGCCCTGTTTGAGAAAAAAGAAAAAGATAAAGTAGGAAGTAAATGTTTTTGGCAACCAAATCCAATAAAAAGCCAACGGATAATGCATGTCTGCCTACCTATCAATCTATTTAGTTCCTGCCTGCCTGCCTTCTGTCCTTCATTGTGTCAGACTAACCTTACCTATAATTAATGTGATTTTGGGAGGCTTTACTCTAAATACAAACTATTCACTCACCATCTTTTCTTTTCATATTTTTCTTGTAGAAACTCTTTCACTTTTTGTGGATCCCTGAAGTCTGGAATTGCTGAAGATCTATCATCAAATAATCCTAGCCAAATCTGTTTACAGACCTTGGAAAAGAATTAAAAAAAAAAAAGTGTTAAATTCAGTATCTTCACTTAATGAAATTTTAAGGAAAAATTATGTCTCCAGAAAACTAATCTACTTAGTAATTTTAATGATATTGCTTTCACTGCGGATATCTATTACAATCAGAAATGGACTAAATTTATTTTAATATCTTATAGAATGCAGTAAAATTTGAGCCACAGAATCATAAGGAAAAGTACTTCATAGGGAAATGAATAGTGAAACAGGATTTGAGAGGACCTGGGTTTTTCTGTGATCTCGGCATGATCATAAATTATAAACCATTAGTGAAGTCATGTAACCTGTATGAATCTCAGTAGCCTTACCCATAAAAGAGAAACTGAACCTCTGTTTTATGGGTAAGGGCAATTTTGCAGGCCCTTTAACAAGTTAAAAAAAAAAAAAAATCAAAAAGAATCAGAAGTAGAATCATAAACAATTTCTATTAAAGTATAACAATAATAAATACAAATACAAGGCAGATACAATTCTAGCTTTATAATCTCCTATGCTTTTTCTGTCCAATAGCTTAAAAAATGAGAATCTGAGATCTTCTAACTTTTTAGGAAAATCAGAAGAGAAATAAAGTGATGCATACCTGAAATGGGACACAAAGTACAAAATAAGGAAAAAATACTGATAAAGTGACTTCATCAAAATTAAAACTATTCACTCTATCAAAAACAGAGAGAAAAAAAGTAGAAAGGTAAGACACCAATGGATAAGAAGTATTTGCAAAATGTATAAGAACTTGAAATAATCTGAATCCAGAATATATAACGAAATCCTACAACTCAATCATCAAAAAGACAGACAATCCAATACTTTTTAAAGAGGTGGCAAAAAATTTGAACAGATACTTCACCAAAGAAGATATAAGCAGCCCACCAACTTTAGTCACGTAGAAAATACAAATTAAAATGACACTGAGACCTCACAACATAGACACCCACATATTTTTTAAAAAGCTAAAAATAAAGAGTGACCACACCATATGTTGGTGACAACATGGCACAACTGGAACTGGAGAATGTAAGTGGTACAACTACTTTGGAAAACAGACAGTTTCTTAAACGTTAAACATAATCCATCATATAATCCAGCCATTCTACTTCTAGGTATTTACCCAAGAAAAACTAAAGTGCTTTTCCATACTCAGATTGTACACAAATATTTGTAGCAGCTTTACTGACAATAACCCCGAACTGGAAATAACGCAAATGTCCATAAACAGAAGAATGGATAAACAAATAGTGAAATATCCAAAGTAAGATACTATTCAGCAATTAAAAGGAAATATTGCTACAAGAAACAACATGAGTTAGTTATGTTCCCAGTAAAAACTGGGTCTCTTATGTAGGGGTCGTCATAAAGGATAAGAAAATAATACAGAAATAAAAGAATATTAGAGACGAAGGTATAGTTTTACAGATTTATATAAATAAAAAGTAAAGTGGGAGTATTTGGGGGACCCCACAATATTTTTGTCAACTGCGAGGTCAGGAGTGCAGTTTTATATGGGTATTTATAGGCATAGATATTGGTTGTCAGGGGTAATAGATTAATATAATAATAGGTAGTTTGTTTTAGGTTAAAAGTTTTTTAAAAGGCTTTTATAGATTTTTTAATCAATTTTATTTATGTGAATAAATGGTTACAAAATTTTTTAAAGACAAATTTTTAAGTTTCAAGATATAGTTATCACTTAGTAGGAGGGTTACACAGAGATACAGTGGCTCCATATTTTTTTATTTAGTTACTGTGAATGGAGACAAGAAGTTAGGCGTCAAGTAGGAACTGTTTTGGGGGCTGTTTTTAGTTACAGGTGTCTGTTTCTTGGGTGGGCACTCTTTAATCAGCTCTTATCCTGTGGCTCCAGGTAGACCTGCTTTGTCATTTAAAGCAGGCGAAAACAGCAGGTTTGAGACTGCAGTGTCACCTTGGAAAGCAGCTGTTGACCCACTTTTGAGATACCCTCTGGAGATGAGGCAGTCTTTGATATGTAAACAAACATGTTCACATATTTCTTCAGGGCAAGGCCCTGTAAAACTCCTGAGATAACTTGTCTTTAATATAATAATATTAATTTATGGAATGACAAAGTTCAAGATAATTATGTTGAAGGAAGTCAGCCTCCCCCAAAAGTATACACTGTATAATTCCATTCATTTTAAATTTCAGAAAACATAAACTTATCTATAGCAATAAAAAGTGGATCAGTGGATTCATTACAAAGGAGCACAAGGAAACTCTTGAGGATAATGAAAATGTATGTTATCTTGTTCCTGTGGTGGTGGTTTCATGGAATATACAAGTCAAACCTTACCAAATTGAGCACTTTAAATATGTACAAGTTACTGTAATCAAGTATTCTTCAGTAAAATTATCAAAAATAAGTCCACAAGTTTCCAAAATTATATTATTTTAGAGAATAACCAATTATGACACTGTGAAGAGAACATAGTATCTGGTTTCAAAAAGCCCAACAAATATTTAAGAAATCAGAGAAGCATCCTTCTCAGTCTTACCTGCTCACTACTGAACTGGGTAAGGGAGAAATAACAGGAAGGACAAGAAATACAAGAGGAAGAACAGACAAACATGTTCGAAAACAACATTTCTTTTGGTTCTTTTCTATTCCAAGCTCAGTGCAGATAAAGTCATTAAGGCAGAAACAGCTGACACATGTAAGGCCCAGATTAAGGCACAATTCCATTATAAAAACATTTTTTGTGGCAAAGCCTGACAAGTACAGACATTCAGGAATAGTAATACAACTTACTGCCAGAAATACTATGAATCTTGAAGAGGCCCAGCTTGTCCAATAAATATTTAGCCACTTAGAAACAACTAAATAGGACTCTCCTTAAGCGGAACCTAACTAACAATTCTTCCAAAACGTAATTTTTAAAGATTCTGTGGCTTTACAATTACATTCATAAAGAGAAGATTGGAAGTTTCTAATTTTTCTATTTTAAAATTTCTCAAATGAGGAAACGAGACATGTTTGTGATCCGCCCAAAGTCACAGACCTATTTATTAACTGTAACTGATAAAATTAGTTCAGGACACTTTATAACATTTAGTCTTTGCATTCCAAAACCCCTACTAACTACCAATATACAACTTTTAAAACTAAAAACAGGGCTGGGTTCAGTGGCTCATGCCTGTAATCCTAGCACCCTGGGAGGCTGAGATGGGAGGATCATTTGAGCTCAGGAGTTCAAGATCAGCCTGAGCAAGAGTGAGACCCTGTCTCTACCAAAAAAAAAAAATAGAAAGAAATTAACTGGCCAACTAAAAACATATAGAAAAAATTAACCGGGCATGGTGGCACATGCCTGTAGTCCCAACTACTCGGGAGGCTGAGGCATGAGGATTGCTTGAGGCCAGGAGTTTGAGGCTGCTGTGAGCTAGGCTGATGGCACTGCACTCTAGCCCGGGCAACAGAGTGAGACTCTGTTTCAATAAATAAATAAAATTAAAAATAAATGAATAAATAATAAGCATGCAAATAAATAAATAAAATGAAAGAGATGGGCTGACTGCAGACAGAACACAGAGTTGCCATCTTGGCACTCATAATGGTAATACAGAGGGCTTGATGGTAAACTTCATAAATATTTGATTCACACAAAACTCTGTACTAACTACTGTGGTTCTGTTCCTGCTCTCTGACAGGTCAGACTGGTAGAGAAAGTCATTAAAAATAGCTGATTGGGTCCACTACAAATTCATGCTTTCTCACTTTCGAAGTTCCTCGATGTTATCAATCAGCTCTAATTCCCTACTATGTTCATTACCCCACAGCAGCTATTTCCTATGCTGCTCTAAATCCTATATATTCCTGACACTTCTGGCAGTTGAATTCTTTCTCAAGTGGCTCTCAGAATGTGATTTCCCAATTCCTGGACGAGCAGTATCACTGTTACCTAAGAACTTGTTGAGAACGCAAATTTTCAGGAGCCATCCAAGACCTATGAATTCAGTACCTCTAGGTGATACCCAGCACTCTGTTTTACCAAGCCCTCCAGGTTATTCTGAAGTAGGCTAAAGTCTGAAAACCAATGCTTTAGTAAAATCTAGGCCAATGAACTTTCTACCCATAATTTTATTCATCTCTCCTTGTCTCTGTACCAGAACATCAGATACAGATAGAAAGGTAGATAGATTCAGACTATATATAGTTTTTGGCATTTCCCAAATTTAGCCAGTGAACCTGTTATTGGGCAAGATTCATTTCACAGAGCCAGCATTCCAGTGACACACCTGGGAAAAACGTCAGTGTCTATCTTCTTATGACCTACTTATATTTTAGTCCCTGAAAAGTTGGCTTTTGCTCCCATCATTCTACTAAAATTGCTCTCTCTTAGGCTTGTGCATTTGCTAATAGGAAGGAGAGTATAAAGTCTCTTTTCTAGCTTTTTTGTTTTTTAGTAAAATAATAAACACCATCAACTTGGAAGGTTTTTCAAGATTTGAAGAAGAGTGAACCAACTAAGACTGCAGGTAGCACTGAAGACTTGTGGCCACGAAGTTTTAAAGTCAAACTAGTCAGAAGAGTAGGTTTTTCTCTGGCCTCATCTGGCTGTTTAGGGTACAAAGTAGGTAGAAAGTTGTCTTTAATCAGGTAGAAAATGTCAGGGGTTGAAAGTGGTTGTTATAACAACACATCATGTATCTAAGCTAGGTTAATAAAAATGAAGCTATGAGAGTGATGGACAACCCAGAGGTTTAACAAAAGGAAGGATGGAGGTCAGTGAAATGGAGGTCCTGATGACTGTCCCAAAATTGTTGGAGTTGAGTATTAGAATAAGCTGGGAAGAGAGATCAGTGGTGGTCACAGAATTCAATGCTTGAAACTGAAATCTAGGAGACAATATAGTTATCAATAAATAAAAAGTCTTAAAATGATATGAAGGGAAGAGATAAAGGAATTCAAGAGGCCACGTGCATTATTTATGTGGATACTGGGACTGCCAAACTGGTGAACATTCCAGGGGGTGAGGGGAGATAGTATTTAAGGTGCTAAAATCTAAAATGAATGGGGAACTGATTGGTATGACTGCAACAAGAAGACACAACAGGTGATAAAATCTATTGACATGAGAAGCATGGGGGTGGAGGACTAAAAACTGAGGAGCAAGAACAACCCCTACTAAAAGCCATCATTTGCAAGGGCTGAACACATAATGGAACTAGTTGTGAGGATCTCTTTGAAAGAAGATAGATTATCAGTTCTAAGTATGGAAGGAGGTGGTGGTTGTGGTAGTTAATGAGCCTAGACTAAGGAACCAGACTGTCTGAGTTAGACTTTCAACTCTGTTAGCAGTCTGACTTGAGCAAGTTAATTTTTCTTCATCTGTAAACTACAAATAATAATAAAACCTACCACGGGGAGGTTGAGTGGGTCTAATGAGTTAATATATGTTTTACACTGAGAAGAGGCATACATAGTGATTTCAAATAGTAATAGCTGTATTACTTTTGGGCC
Organism: Lepilemur ruficaudatus; assembly: GCA_963574885.1. Taxonomy (NCBI): domain Eukaryota; kingdom Metazoa; phylum Chordata; class Mammalia; order Primates; family Lepilemuridae; genus Lepilemur; species Lepilemur ruficaudatus. The sequence continues at coordinate 31,557 of CAUYRT010071840.1, forward strand.
TGGTCTCTTAAGTGGTTTGCAATGGTGAGTTATGGAGAGATGAGATAAGCAAAGACTGGAAAGGGAGGTCTCACCAGAACACAGGAAACGGTTGGTGGGTTTCTATTGCAGACACAGAACACAGGAAATAGTGGGTTTCTGCTGCAGGCAGAATCAAAGCAGCCTTGATAGAACACTCTTCCTTCTCTTCTAGCACTCTGTACCTCTTGGTGGAAACTCAATTCAATCTGCCTTGTATTAGAAGCATACAGCATGTGTCTCATTTCCTTCTGGATTCCCCATAATGCTTTAATGCTTAAAGCAAAGGGTTGTGCCATATTAAGTGCTCAATAAACAGATACTCAAAACCAGATCTCAAGGAGGAATTAAAAATAAAATCACACCAGCAAACAGAATAAATTCATGAAATTGTCCAGAGCAATTTTTCCCTTATTCTAGTGCTAATATACTTTAGAATTACAGTAATAGCCACTGACAGAATCTAAATTATTTTTAAGCATGTTTTACCAGTCAGAGTTGACATAAGGAAACAGATGGCACACTCAACTTGGGCAATTTGAAGAAAGTTTAATAAGGAGACTATTACAAAGCATAGGTAGGCTATAATGAAATCACAAGTGAGAATGTAGTACTCCAGGGTTAGTAACAGCAGGGGCCTACTACTACCCAGGCAGTAAAGGCACAAAGAAAGAAAGAGGTCAATAAAACCTTGAAACAAAGAGGGCTGCCTGATAGGAGCTGCAAACTTCCAATGGAAGGATGCAGCCAGGCTGCCGAAATCCCACAAGAAGAAGTCAAGAAAGTAAATACCCTATTTCTCTCCTTCTTACTTGGATCTGTTTGCAAGGTTTCCTACTAGCTGAACCCAAACAGAAGCCAGGGGACCAGGGAGCCCAACTGTATGTCTGGACAGACCAGCTGCCTGGAGCCAGAGCATGGTAAAGACTAGAGCTAGGAGGACAGTTGGAAGCTATCTAGCACAGTACCCAAATCACAATAATACTATATACAGGGCAAGCAATTTAATAAATGAGTACCAAAATATGGAATTTTGAATTATGAATACCAAAAATAGGAAACTTCATACTCATTCCCAATTACTCATATATAAAAAAGGAAAGGCAAGAAACAGTGTTACATAAGGCTTGAGAAAGAACAGATGAGGGCAGAGATCACATATTATAGCTTTGTGATCCTTTCAGTGACAGCAAAATAGACAGTGGAGGAACTTAGGAAATTTCATGCCAAAATATAACTCCTTGGTATAAAGAGTATTTCAAATTAAAGGCCCTTAGAGATCAACAGGCCTTGGAAGGGGCTTTCCCTCTATCTGCATAAACCAGACAGACCCACCAAAAAACCAATGGTCTTCCCTTCCCTTTCCTGTTATCTCACTATATTGTAGGAAAAAAGATCAAGAAAGCAACCAGAACTGGCCCAAATCATTTTAAATATAATACCTGTCTCTCAAGGTTAATTTGCAATGAGAATCATTTACAAGTCAATCTGCTTCCCCCATCCATTCATCTTCCCTAGCAACCATTTATTGCCCTTAAACAGAATTATCTATATTCCTCATCTCCCCTTTCCCTCTAAAAGGGAGGTATAAAAATATCTGAATCCCACTGGGATATTGGGTAATAACTCTGTGATTCTCCCCATGAGCACAGTAAATAAACAATCTTTTCTTATTAACCTGCCTTAACTGTGAGTTGATCTTTCAGTGAACTTCCGGGGGAAAGGGGAAGTTTTCTCCTCACCCCGACCATAGTCACCTTTATTCAAACTAAACTTTATTTTCATAGACAGGATAAAAAGAATAAACAATGTGAAATGATTCTGTTTGCAACCTCTAAGTAGAAAGATATAAGAATAAGGAAAGTACAGATGCTCTGGAATTAGAAAATCTGTTTTCATAAGCCAATCAATATACATCCAACCAGATTTCAGACTTTTTTTGTCCTTTCTCTCCTTAGTAGGGATGGAGGATTATTGTCTCCTTCTGTATGTAAGATATAACCACAGCATTTAATAATACTGCCCCATAAAGCACAGGAATAATTGGAGAGTTAAAAAATTGAAAATCCCACGAATAAGTAACTAATACCCACTTTCGAATGCAGAAAAACTGAACAGATGAACCTATACAAAATTCTATCACCAACACATTATTTTACCCTAAAATGAAGAAACAAGGGAGAAAAAGTCTACCATCAAAAATGATCTCAAATATATAACATGACTCAAGTTAAATACTGGAAAAACAGGTACATTATCACCATTTCCTACACCTATCCAGCCTACATTAGCATGACTCTGCTAATATTTCTAGACTACCAGCTGATTGGTATTTCTCAGTGATGGTGTATCTCAACAATACATAAATTGAATGATACGTGCAGAAACTAAAACAAGAGAAACTGATAATCCTGCATTTATATATCTTCTTAGGAACTACATAGCATATTACATCTTAACATTTGGTTTTATAAAACATGCTTGAAAGAATTAGAACATAAGCAACTTAGTTACTAAAAACAGGCACACAAGTCATAGTGCACATCACATCATTAAATCCAACTTATTTATTTTATCCTAAGTTTGTTTTTTGTTTACTTTATTTAAGAATAACTACCTTATAATAATGGCTTCCTTAAGAATCACATTCTTCATCATGGCCTACTAAGACCAACAGAATCTGACCCTTGATTTGACTCTCCAAACTAATCTTACCATCATCACTCTTTCCAGCCACACTGGCCTCAGAATGTCTTCCCTCAGCATGCAATCCAAAGGGGCAATAACCCCCACACCAAATCCCAGATATATGCCCTCACATTATTTACTTTCATACCCTTTATCTCGCAATTTTCAAATTAAATTTCATGAAGCAGAAAACTGCTCTCCAACACTATTTGTATGCTCAATACCTGACATGCAGTAGGCACTTGATACGTGGTACATGAGTGAAAGCAACTTCCTTAATAGCCCTGAAATGTACACACAGGAGAAATTATCTTTTTTTCTTTTGTTCTGTCTAAAATTTACATGCTGACTGAGAACATTTAGCTTCCCAACTTACTTATGCAGAAATAACAAATTCACTGATCCAAATTGTCACACCATGTATAGGCCAGGGATCAGCAAACTGGGCTAAATCTGGGCCAGTGTGTGTAGATAAAGTTTTCTTGGAACGTAGCCATGCCAACTTGCTTACCTATTGTCTATGACTGCTTTTGGCTACATCAGCATTGAATAATTGCAACAAAGACCTCATGGCCCCCCAAAAGCCTAAAATATTTACTATATAAACCCTTCAAGGAAAAAGTCTGCCAACCCCTAACAATTTAAGTAGGAAAATAAAAACCTGTTTTAGAGGCAGGTATTACAATGTGCACAGGGAATAACAGAATATGCCAGAAATGGGCATAAAATGAAGAAAGCCTTTCCCTGAAGGAAGAACTTTCCAAGAGCAAGGAATATCTAAGAGCTAATTTAATAAACCAATTCACTTGAGAATATAGGGGAAAAAGTACCAGAGTAAGTTTTGGTGAAGGATTAATAGGTATTTAACACTTGTTTTGTAAGTAACTGCTGAGTACAGACAGAAAGAGAAAAAATAAATTTGGAAAGAGATTAGGAAAGCTCACAAATGAAATTAAAAGAAAGAAGCAAATATTTAGAACACTAGAAAGAAATGAAATGCAATGGAAATTGTTAGAAAACTTACTTCAAGTATCTATGGGTTGTAAAGGAGACCAATAACTCTAACTCAGACCTAATGTGAAGACTTAGTAGAAGGCAGTATATACAACTCACAGCACATTCCCATAACTTAGTACACTTAACAACTCACAGACTTAGTATCAGATAGAATTGTATTCCAGATGGGTTACAAAGAACCCAAACCTGACTATACTAGCTCAGATAAAACAGGTCTGTAGAAAGCACACACCAACACTCCACGAAAACAAAACAAAAACTTCATGGAAACCAGGAATGCAAAAAGGAAGCCATCTGGGACCAAGGCAGTCTGACTGCCTGTCTCTGAAGTCCCCTCTAAACTAGCCCCTCCACCAACACCAATAGTTTATCATTTTTGCTTCTCATACTATGTCTAGTCCCTGGCTTCTGCTTATTATCTCACTGCAACTTTTTTGTTGTTCACTTATTAGCCTGCACATGGCCTACTACATACTACCTTTTCAGTTCAATGATTCTTCATTTGAATACAGCCTCTGTGAACCTTAATTTCTTAAGAGAGAGAAGATCCAATTGAGTCACTGGCATCCATTCCTGGGTGTGTGTGTGTGGGTGGGGGGGTGTGCGTGCCCTGTGTTGTGTTTTGCAGTTTCCCAGGGCAGAAAGCCTTCCCCCTTTCTTCTTTCAGCAAGGAGCCTGAGCATATGCTATTTATGTGCTTTGTAAATTACAAAGAACTTTATAAATTTAAGATTTATTATTAGTGAAGTCACAGCAGTTTCAAGAAAGACTATCATCTGCCCTACTTTCTCAAACTGAGATGATGTAATTTACAGGGTAAAACAACTAACTGCTGCCTTTTAATTCTGTTGTATCTTTCACAAGTCTCCATGTTTTATCTAGTTAAATTTATCAGTTTTTACTTTGTGATTTCTTCCACTGCTTTTAGTCTAGAAAGTCCTTCTGCATGCATATGTTAAATGCAAATTCTGGCTATATTTTCTATTAAATTTTTATGGTAATCACTTCATTATGTTTCTTTATTATCCTCCCCAAATGTATGCATCCTTAAACACAATTTAGTTTTGCTTTTTTTAAATTATGAAGTTTATTTTACAGAAAAGCTGCTAGTAAAAAGAAGTCCCACACACCCCTTACCTAGAATCTCCAATGTTAACATTTGCTTTACCATTCTCTTTAGATAAATTTTTTTCCGAATCATTTTACATTGGAGACATGATGAACCTTTTATTCCTAAATGTGTATTTCCTAAAAATAAGGACATTCTTTTATATTATCTTATCACAGTTATCAAAATCAAGAAATTAACATTTTACATTATACAGTCCACAGATTAACCAATTATCTTAATAATGGCCTTCATAGCAAAAGGAAGAGGTTTTCCTCTTCCAGAATGCATAACTGACTTGTCTCCTCAGTCTCTTTCAATCTGGAACAATTTGTTAGTCTTTCTGTCTTTCCATGGTATCTTTGAAGAGTACAGGTCAGCTATCTGGTAGTATGTTCCTTAATTTGGGTTTCTTCACGATTAAATTCATGTTTGCATTTTGGAAAGGAATACCACATAGCTGATGTCAAGTGCTGTTACATCCTTCACAGTGCATCAGGAGGCACATGATGTCAATTTGTCCCAGTACTGGTGACATTATCTTTGATTACTTGGTTAAAATGTACCTGCCAGATCTCTCCATTGTAAAGTCATTATTTTCCCCCCTGGATTAATAAGTATTGAGAAAGAAAAACCTTTTATCTGAGGAATGCAAGCCCCTTTAAATTATCAGGTCCAGAAGGGCATTTAAAGTGTTAACAGCACCCATATCTCACTCTCCCCCTTGGGCTAAGTAATTACTTCTTGAAGCCACTTGCTTGAGGGCTCTAGACTAACCAACACCAAGTAGCCATATAATGTCACACACCCTATATAATTCAACAGTATATAGCCAATCACTAACCAACGTTTTTTGGGTAAACCAATGTGAATTCCCGACAAACAACCTTTGTAATATCTTCCCTCTTCTGATTTGTCCTTTCTTTCTTTAAAAACGTGAGCCTCCCTTTTGTTCTTCAGAGCACTCCCTAAGGCAACTGGGAAGTGTGTCCCAGGCTATAGTCCTCAACCTCTGCACTTGAATAAACTCTCTTTATACTAGATTCTGTTCTTTTTGATTATTTTATATTGACAGTATCTTTCAGGGAGATATCTTGAGACTATTTTCTACATGTTTATGGCTTCCTTTATGGCTTCCTATTTACTCGTTGTTTTACAAATTATTCCCAACTAGTTTTACTTGTTTGCTCATTGGATGAACTTTAGAACTATTTCCCAAAAAGAAAAAAAAAATTCCAACAATGTTTTCATTCCAATTGTTCTAAATTTAATTTGTGAAGCCTCTTAAAGCAAAGCATTCCCAAAGACAGTATAAATCTGACAAGCAAGCTTGCCAAGAGGGAAAAATTAACCAAAGCCCCTCCCATACACACATACACAAAAAGCACATTTTTTTTTTTTTTTTTACATTTTCCAGAACATACCTAGAAAAAACAAGTAGCTGAGCAAGGGAGTAATAGAATGGGCAAGCTTGTTTGGTTGTATTTCCTTGAATATTCCTTGAATTCATAGCTTTTTAGGTATGTCATCCATTCCAGTGCACCACCTCTAACACAAACACTACTCATCTATTATTTAGTTCAATCTAGGACTCAATTCAATGACAGTGATCCATCTGCAATGACATTCTATTGTCTGGTTGTCCTGGTGACTGGAGGCAGTTGACAAGGTTTGGCATGTAGTCATTGACCAAGGAATGGAGAGAGACTAGCCCAAATGTGAAACAAGCCTCTGAAGTAAACCTAACCTGTACCATATTCTACATAAACCAGGAGGTAGAAAAGAAACATTTATTTTTCTTTGAATATTTGTGAATATATGGGTGGCTCACAGGTTAATAAGAGAAAAAAGAATACTCAGGCAAAGCTCTTCTAACTAAAACTGAGATTTGCAGAAGAGGCAAGCTTTAAGTAGGTTTCAAAAACAGATTATCCAATGAGGGGATAATTTGAGCATCAGTATGAATAACTAAAACTGACTGAAACACATCAAACAAATAAGTCCATAGTGACATTTTCTTTAAAGAAAAAAGAAACCTAATTGGTTACTATTGGAAATATTATGGAACTAACTATTTTGAGAAGTTAAATGTTGAGGACTCTGATTTTTATTTATATGTACTGGATCTGCTGACATATATAAGTAGGAGCTCTAATGCACTTTATAAAAAATAACAATAAAACTATTATATCTTAATGTAAATAACTTTTATTTATGAAAATCATTATATTTCCTTAAACAAAAGAATTAGTGAAGAGTAGCACTGTTTTAATTTTTGCAAATTTCATTAATGCCTGGTTAAATAGAAGACAACTGATTTCTCATTGCTTCTGTTACATAGCTTCTGGAAAGCTCCACTGTATACCCATGAAAATAGGAGTAAAAAACAGCAAACTGAGTCTTACTATTATTAAAAAATGTTTTTCCTTACAGTACCTCTCAAAAGGTCTCAAAGATCCCCACAGGTCCCAGTCTGCACTTGGAAAACCACTAAGTTAAAATATCACCATTTTACAATCCCTAATTAATGGATGTAGTCACTGAGCATCAGCATCTAACATAACCCCTCCCCAGAAAAAATAAAGTGTCTCTTGAGAAAAGAACACACCATACAATCTATGAATAGTGGATTTTTCCCCACTTCCCCAAATTAAGCCTGAATCTTAAGAAGCTATTTTATCCAACTACCAGTTTATAGGCAACTGAGAGCACAGAAGAGCATATTGACACTACCCGGATGGAATCCGCAAAATCCAGACAGCGAGAAACTACTGAACAAATGACTGGATCAGGAGAAGGGGAGGGGGAGAATGAGAATGAATGGCCAGAAGGGAAGCGTAGAGAATAAAAAATGACTTAAATGGTGAGCAGAGTAGGTTCCTTCCAGTAATGGTAGAAAAGCTCATATTAAAACCCAAATCTCCAGCAAACCCAAATCTCCAGAAGGTAATAACTATAATCTCCGGGCAAAACATAAAAGACACTAGACAGCAATCACAAACAAACTAGAGAAGCTCTTCTACGAAAGAAACAGGTATCTGCTGTTCTTTTAAAGAAGCAGCTCCCCCATCCTACCCCTGCCAACACCTGCAGGGCTGCTAAAACTCAAATAGAAATCTACAAATCTCAAAAGTTTAAAGTGCAAGAAGAAAAGAGTTTGCCACAACCACAGCAACTGGAAAGTGAGGGGTAAATCCCAGATAGCCAGAGAATAGGTGCGACAAAACTTGAGTATCAACTTTGCCCAAATCTCTGGCTCACTCCTGATCTATGCATGTGTGGGGCTGATTCTGAGCAGTTCAATTAAAAACTAAAAGAACTAAGCAGAGATTTTAGCTGGCACTCTTTATGGGGGAAGTGGAATTTGCCAAAGTTAAAAAATGAACAAAATGAACAAACAAAACCAATACTTCTTGGAGAAACAAAACAGAATCCAGAGGCTCTATAACCTACTCTTTTCAATGTTCAGAATATAACCCAAAATCACTAGATATACAAAGAAAAGAGAAAGTGTAAAAACGGAAGTGTGACCCAGTGCCCACAGACTTGAGATGATAAAGATTTTGCAATTCAGCAGACAATAATTCAAAGCAACTAGTATACCTATATTTTTTCCAGTAAAAGATACACTGAGTATGTCTTCCTCTCCTGCCTCCCCTTCCACCTCTTCCACCTAACATAAAAGAAAACATGCTTACAATAAGTAACAATGTACAAAATAACAGCAGAGAAATAGAAAATACAGAAATAACAGAAAAATACAGTAGAAACAATAGGAAAAAATGTAAATTCTAGAACTGGGGAAGACGGTATTTGAAATAAAAAATTAGAGCTTGGAGATAACAGAAGAGTCAGCTGGGGATAAACAGAAATGATCCAATATAAAGAATGGGAAGACTGAGGAAAAAAAATTAACAGAGCACCAGGAAGCTGCGAGACAGTATCAACATGCCTAAAATACATGCGAATGGACTCTCACAAGGACAGCTCAGAGAGAATGTGGCAGAACAAAAATGTGAAGGAAAAACGGCTGAAATTTTCCAAATGAAAATGGAAATTGTGAATGACAAATTTATAGATTCAAAAAAGGCAGCAACCACAAGAAGGACAGATACACACACACACAGAAAGCATATCCAGGGACATCATAGTCACACTCTGGAAAACAAAGAGTGAGCCCCAACAATATGAAGTAAATTTCAAGAAAAAAAATATTACCAAAGATAAATACAGACTGCATAATGACAGAATGACACTTTTATCAAGAAAACATAATAATTGTAACTATGTTGGCACCTAACAATAGAGTTACAAAATACATGAAGCCAAAAATGACATTTAGAAAAAAAATATGCAAACCCTCAACCAGTTGTCTAATTGTTCCATCAGCAATTGCCTAACTAGACAAAATCAGTAAAGCAGCCCTACAAAATCTGAACATCACTAGCAATCAGAGCTATAACTGACATTTAGAGAACACTACATCCAACAACTTCAGAAAATATACTCCTTTCTAGTGCACACAGTACGCTTACCAAGACAGACCATGTGCTGGACCATAAAAGGGGTCTCAATAAAAAAGAAAGCATTGAAAGTATATAGAAAATGTTCACTGATGACAGGATTAAATCAGAAATCAGTTATAGTTTGGGACCTATTAAGAACCCAAATACATGTATATATAAAAAAAACTACTATATAAACTACTTCTATGTAATCAATGTGTTAAAGAAGACCCATAAGGATAATTAGAAAACATTATGAACTGAATGACAAAATACATCAAAATTTGTATAATACAGTTAAAGTAGAAATTGGAGAGAAATTTATCGCTTTGTAATGCTGATGGTCTGAACTACATGGGTCCACTTATTCACAAATTTTTTCCAATAAAAGATATACCAAGTGTTGCCTGCTTCTCCTGCCTCCCCCTCCACCTCTTCTGCCTCTGCCACCCTTGAGACGGCAAGACCAGCCCCTCCTTTTCCTCCTCAGCTTACTCAACAAGACAAGGATAAAGACCTTTGACAATTCACTTCCATTTAATGATAGTAAATATGTTTTCTCCTCCTTATAATTTTAATAACATTTTCTTTTCTTAGCTTTCTTTATTGTAAGATTGCAGTATGTAATACATATAACATACAAAATATATGTTAATTGACTGTATATGTTATCAGTAAGATTTTCAGTCAACTGTAGGCTATTAGTAGTTTTTGGAAAATCAAAAGTTATACATGGGTCAGGCATGGTGGCTCACGCCTGTAACCCTAGCACTCTGGGAGGCCAAGGAGGGAGGATCATTTGAGCTCAGGAGTTCAAGATCAGCCTGAGCAAGAGCGAGACCCTGTCTCACTAAAAATAGAATAAAATTAATTGGCTAACTAAAAAAATATATACAGAAAAAATCAGCCGGGCATGGTGGCGTGTGCCTGTAGTCCCAGCTACTTGGGAGGCTGAGGCAGAAGGATTGCTTGAGTTCAGGAGTTTGAGGCTGCTGTGAGTTAGGCTGATGCCACAGCACTCTAGCCCAGGCAACAGAGTGAGACTCTGTCTCAAAAAAAAAAAAAAAAAAAATTTATACTTGGATTTTCAACTGTGCAGGGGTCAGCGTCCTGAATCCCCACATTATTCAAGGGTCAAAACTATTATAAAAGCTGTCAAATTAATGACCTCAGGCTCCACCTTTAACAAGATGAAAGAGGAAATAACACAGAGTAAACAGAAGAAAGGAAATAATAAAGGTAAAAGCAAAATTATTATAGACCCCACACACATTAAAAGATCAAAACTATTAATATTATGAGTAACTTTATGCAAATAAATATGACAGCTTAGATGAAATGGGCCAATTTCCTGAAAAATCCAATTTATTAAAATCAATAGGAGAAACAAGTAATCTGAATAATCACTGTGGTCACTTTCACTCTGTCCCCCAGTGACACCCAGATCCCAGTGTGCTTTTCCATCTTCCCAAAATGCCCAGTCATCTCAATTTAGGCAGCTGGTCTAAGGTTACAGAATCATCAACTCCTAGACAGTTCCGTCACTTAGTGCCTGCAACTCCCAACAGGGCAGGGAGGGATGGAGCAGAGGGACAGGGACCACCTTGCTACCCTGCTTCCTCTCCATGACTCACAAGATAGCTCAATCAAGCAGGCGTATAACAGGCCAAATCTGGCCCAGGGGCAGTAGTTTGTCAAACTCTGACACAGAATATCTAAAGCAATCTATAAAAAAAGAGAACTGGAGGATTTGTACTACCTGACTTCAGGACTTCCTGAAGAGCCCAGAAATATACCCATACTTACATGCTCATTTCATTTTTGACAAGGTTTCCAAAGCAACATCAAGGAAAGGGAAGTGTTTTCAACAAATGGAGCTAGAACAACTGTATATAGGAAAAATATGAACCTTAACTTCTATCACACCATATTAAAGTTAATTTGGGATGGATCACAGATGTAAAGGCTAAAACTTTAAAGCTTCTAAAATGGTATCAGATCATTCTCATGATTTGGGAGTAGGCAGAGATTTCTTAAGCCAAGAAAGAAAAAACATTAATTACAAAACTAAGAATTAATAAATAATGTTTTATCAAAATGACAAATTTCTGCTTGTCAAAAGATACCAATAAGAAAATAAATGAGAAAGCCAGACTGAGAAAAAACATTCGCTAAAGATATATCTGACAAAGAAAAATGAACAAATTCTGATTTATTCATAGAATAGTACTCAGTATAAGGGAAAAGCTCCACATGCACCCACAAACTCAAAAGAAGTTTTAAACAAATAATCACATTCTTTATTATTTTATGAATAAAATAATGTATGAATAAAAAACACAACAATGCTTCTGGAAAAGGGAAGGATTGAATAGGAAGGAGTGTCAGGGAACTTTCTGGAATGATGGTTATGTGCCATATTTTTATAGGGCTTTGAGTTACCAAATTGGAAGCAATTATCAAAACTCATCTAAAGGTACACTTCAGATTCTTGGATTTCACTGCATGAAATTAAACTTCAAAAAAAATGGAACAAATATTGAATTTTAATTAATGGTAGATATACCAAAGTTTTTAGAGGTGATGTGAACTACTGCTTGAAACTTACTTTGAAATATAAGATGGATTGGTGAATGGATAGATACACAGATATCTGCAAACACAGCATAATGTTTATTATACCTGTATAATTTTTCAGCTTTTATGTATATTTGGAATTTTTCATAATAAAATGTTCGGGCAGGGGGAGAAGATAGGCAGATCTGGCCATTGGGCTGTGGTTTTGAGCAGCCTCTGTCCAGGACCAGAGTCTTGCCATGACCATCCATGAGCATGAGTTCAGAGAGACAGTGCAACAGGCAGCGAATGAGGTTCCCTGCAGGCAGAGTAACTGCTGAACCACAGCATTTGCACTACCAGGAGATCCTGCTCACCTGCGTTAAGACCTAGGGCACTATGCTGCCGTAAGATGGCACAAAGCAGACAAGTTCTCATACCAAAATATGACTGCTCACAGCCATCCCATCCCTGGAAAGACACCAGCATCACAGATCAGCATGGGAGCATCCTTAGGGAAGTAGTGAAGTCCATGGTCCAGCAGGAGACTGGCAAAAAAATACAATACAAATCTCCAAGAAGTTCCTGCAGGTATGGCCTTTGGCTACTTCTACCCAAAGCCGATTTTGCCATGCAGGATGGCTTCAATTTCACGAAACAGAAGCAAGAAACCTTCAACATCATCACCAATTCCTCAAAAACCTACGGGCCCAGAAAGCCTGTTTCAAATTTCTTCTTACCGGCTTATAAAGCACCCTGCAAGCAGATGGCATCTTCCGTTGTCAACCTGAATGCCAATTACTGTCCTGACAGCTAAATAAGCTTCTTGCTCTGAAATAAGAACCTGGCATCAATTTTCAGGAGCATGAGTGGCAGCTGATGCCAGGGCCATGGAAAACACTCAAGTGAAGGACTACAACTCAATGTATACCAGGTGACACTTGTGCCTGGGTCTGCCTACAAGGCACTGGAAGTCACCTGAGCTGCTATTTCCTGGGGACTTAAGCTAGCAAGGCTCTAAGGTTACACGGTATCCAGCCCCACAGTAGCCAAGCCACCTGGTCTGAGATCCCTGCTGTCCTGACACAAAGCTCTGTCTTGATCTATCCCAGACCACCAAGAAGTTGCCTACTCCCGTTGCAAGTCTGACTGCAATCTAACTTCCAAGTTTTTACAAGCATTATAGAGCTTTAATACCCATATTAACCAAACATAATGTGTCGGCCTTACTTGGATCCTGATTCAAACATACTGTTAAGAGAAGGAGGGAAAAAAAGAAATTTATGAAACATTAGGAAATTTGAACACTGACCAGATGACTAGATGATTACTACTCATTTTTGTAGGCATGAAAATGGTACTGGGGTTATTTTTTTTTTTTTTAGCAATAACATGAGTTGATGAGTTTACAGATGAAACGGTATGTCTTGAATCAGATTCAAAATAATAAAAAGACAGGGTCATGAGTTGATGGGAGTTGGTTATATTATTAATTACTTATGTAAACATACGATATCTCCATAAGAAAAAGTTTTAGTAGGGAACAAAAAAAGCCTAGTAATTCGTATTTTTAATTAGATTCAAAGTTTTTTTTTAAAGATAACACACTTAACGGCAAGAATGAGAAAATAAGTAAAGTTAAGAGAGAGCACAGGTAGCTAGAATGGCTGAGGCAAACAGCTAGAAGGAAATAAACACCGTGAAGTGACCTGGGATATCAACATAAATAAACTCTCAAAGTAGTTACAAACTAACAACATCTAGCTTCTTCTATAATGTTCTGGGTTTTCAGTCATCATTCAAAAAGATCCACATGTTACAACATGTATAAAACAAAGATAACATTTTCTATTTTTTTGTTAGTATAATCAGATATTTCTCTGAAAGCCTACAGTTAATATCAAAGAATGCACTATAAATATTTTAAATATTACTATGCTACTACTTATTAGATTCAGCTAAAATTTTAAAGAAACTATTGTACCATGCCTTTCTTTCAAAATACTTAGAGGCCAGACTTTAAAATGTGTGCATTTCTTCATAAATATGCAGAAACTGACAAAATATCCTTTTAAATAATATAATATTGTGCCTCAATATTTTAGTTAGATGGATTTAAACCTCAAATATCTCACTAGGAAGCTATTCTCTCAAATAATTACATTCTGTGGTTAAAATGTTAAATATTAGTGAAATTATCTTTTCATATTTATTAAAATCATCATACTGATTGAAATTCTACAAAAATTTCTCTACACTAAATTCAGTTCAAAGCACACCATGTTCCTATAGGATTCTTATTTTCTGAGCTTATGCAACAATTGGAAAAGCATCTTTGCACCTAAAAGCATCATCTTACATCTACATAATACAGCAATTTTCAAAATGTTTTCATATATACTATCTTCAAATCAACCTCCTGAGACAGATACTTATGGATTACAAAGGAAAATGAAGCTGATGGAAAAGTGGTTTTCCCCAAGGTGACAAGGTTCATAAATTAGTGGTACTGAAACTAAACCACAGATTGTTTTGGGTCCCAGTCTGGAACCTTTAGTTACTACACTGGTCTTCACAATTGGTGATTCATAGCCACCTGCATCAGAATCACATGGGGTTCTGGGTGAAAATGCAGACAGACACTCCTGTATCTCACTCCATATCCAGGGTCAGAATCTCCAGGGAATAGAGCCCAGGAACTTTTACTCAAAAAAAAGGAAGGAAAGAAAGAAAGAAATTAACAACCATCACAAATAATTTCAATGACACTTACATGGATATAAAGTTTGAAACTCACTTAAGTATATACTCTTGTGCATTCTCACTGCTCTAGGTATAATGAAAAAGTATGTAAGATTATGTCATGGAAATGACCATGTTCTGAGGGAGTAAGACCAATTCAGAAAAAAACTATGTGGGCAAAGAAAAAAACAAATGTTTTGTAAATCTTACAGTAAATGCTATCTTAAAAAATAGTTTAAAATACATATGGAAGCTCGGTGTGGTGATGCACACCTGCAATCCCAGCTGCTTGGGAGGCTGAGGCAGGAGGATTGCTTGAGCCCAGGAGTTTGAGACCAGCCCGGGCAATGTAGTGAGATCCTGTCTCAACAAGAAGAGAAAAGAAGAGGAAAAGGAAAGGAAAAGAAAAAATACTTTTGGGGGTTTTAGTATCTGTGGGATAAAATATTCTTGAAAGATTTAAGAAAACAAAACAGATCCTATTCCAGCAGCTGTAGCTGAAAAAAATTTTTTTTGAATAAAGAAAATAGACATGATTGCAGTTAAAACATATCTGCTGGCAATAAATAAGAAAAATATTAGCTGGGGATACAAGTCAGGTTATAAAAGGATTTATATTGCAAGCTGAGAACTTTGGAATTAATTCTATAGACAAGCGTTCTTCAATCAACTATCTGTAGACCAAACTGGGCCACTGGCCTATTTTTACACCACCCTGATCTAAGAATGGTTTTCACATTAAAGAATTGTTTAAAAAAAAATTTTTTTTTTCAAAAAAGGATATGCAAGAGACTGCAGGTGGCCCACAAAGTCTACAGTATTTACTATCTGTCCCTTTACAGAAACAGTTTGCCAAACCTTGCCATGAGCAACAGAGTAATTGTAGATCTTGCATTAAATGATTATATAATTTAACTCTGCCACCCTATAATGATACTTAATATGTCGTTACTAAAATAACTACCAATTTTTATTGTTCTTATTATTTAAGCTCAGCTTACAAGTTAAAATTCTCCAAGAGTTTAACTCTTATCACTGTTCTGTTACTCTTGCTTTACCTACTGTTATAAATTTTGCATACTAAGCTAACATTCTAAGAAAGTAACTTCAAGTTTATACTGCTAGGCTAATATCACTTATAAATTTCATACAAATAGTTCAAATTTTATTTTAATCAGTAAATATATAATTCTAAACTTACTGTCATTAAAAACCTTCTACCCTTTCATCCAGCTTTATACTTTCCTACAATGTACTTATATTAGTCTTGAATCTGATTACTCAAATTGTGTCATGGGAAAATTTGGAGACTTCAAAATTGTGCTCTCTTCTCTAAATCATGTATTCTAAAACATTTCATAATTGTGAATTTATACTTCTTCATTATTTTAGAACCAAAAATACATGTGCCGCACAAGTAGGCAAACAATTTTAAGATATTACTATCAAAATATTAGGAAAAAAGAGAGGTAGAGTGCAAAATACCTGCATACATTTTCTAAGAGTAGAAGAAAGTTGAAACTAATAAAAATCATAACATTTAACTTCTTTTATGTCTATTAAGAATTCAAAGATATGCAATAAGAATAGTATTATTTCCTTTCTAGAAAATGAGGCTTTTCTATAAATAATAATAGCCATTATTAATCAATTGGGTTGACTGGATCATCCTTATCACAAGATTACAAAAGATGCCCACTTTCTTTGTTAATTTTATTGATTTTAAAAATATTAGATCACAACTTTTCCTAATAGCAAAACATAAAACTAAAAACAAACAGAATGGAATTGCTGGAAGGCAAGAAGAAAAAAGATTTGCAAATCCTTACTCTATCTAGTTCCCCATGACACTAGGCTGCCCCTCAGAACTATTGACCTCCTCCCTACTGAGCACCTGCTAACCACTCAACATTGCATATACACCCAAAGTTTAAAAATTTAGTAAAAAGGAAGGAGAGAACTGCAAGGGAAAGCTAATCACATAATCGCCTAACAAGTTTAATATAATCATAAAGCTAATTTTCTTCCTCTTTTTTTTTTTGGCTTTTAAAGCAAAGACTAACAGTAACTTCAATACCAGATGTCCTCCCAAAAAAAGCCTTTTACATTCAACATTGATGAATTTAAAATATGTATGTTTCACTTTAGGCTTATGGTAAAGCATTTACGTAGTAGACATTAATTCCAAATACATCATTATGTGAGTACATTCTAAAATATCTAAATATAGAATACCAAAATAACTTTTTTTAAACACAGTGAAATTCAGCATTTTGAATAACTTATTAAATCTTATTAAAATGACTGCCAACAAAAAAGTTGAAAATTGTAAAAACACTTACTTCATTTCCATGTTTTTGCAGAAATTCAATTTCCTGTTGTGTGAATGTTGTCATGGAGATAGATTTCACCCTGTGTGGTGGATTTAACCCTCGCCTAAAATATAAAATATTTTACAAAATTTACTATTATAAACTATATTTTTAAAATAACACATCTAATAATTCAAAACATTTTTAATTAGCACATTTAAACTTGAAACAGTGTTTTCATTCCATAAACTAAAAGTATTTAAAATTATTTTAAACTATTAATCTTCATAAGAGATGTCAAAGTAAGTTTGGTTACTCACTTAAATAGTATATTTAACCATAAATTCAATTAACTACCTAGTTAAAAGCACACAGTACCTGTAACACACAAGCTTCTAGGAAATACAAATATCGCTTTTAGTGTGGTCTGATTAAATGAGAATATAAACGTGAAGAACTCTACGGTAAAGAATTTTAAAAGTACATTCTAAAATATCTAAATATAGAGTACAAAAAGTTATTTTTGTACTCTATATCTCCTAAGAAACAGACAATAATGTTTTAAGATTGGAGTTATGCAAATATTTTTATCAAATACCTCCCTTTAATTAAGTTTGAGGCTCATTTAGAAAACTATGTGAAAACTAATGTAAGGACACTTGAGGTAATTAATCAAAGTGAATAAAATCCCATCTCCATCAATTCAAGTAAGGATTATAAGTCAGTCACTTTAGCAGTCAGTTAAGTGTTCAAGAGGAAACCGCACCGATATGGAGAAAGTATTCAAAAATAGCTGGATAAATAATTAAATTACTTTTACAGTCCTTTACAACCCTGAAGCCTTTTCTGTATGAATGGCTTTAAAAAGACTTTATCTTGATGTTTTATCATGCACATGAAAAACTGAATAGAAATGCACTCAGAAATTAAGAACTATTTACATGCTGTCCAATTATCACAAAGTTGCCTATCCACCCACAAGAATAACACTTAAATAATCTATGCAAAGTAACAAGTAACCTACGCAAAGTTCCATAAAACACTCTGAGGTCACGTCCTCTGTTAAAGGCCTCATTTGGAATCTGGATTCCAGAGCAGATTATTATAGTAGCATTTGTACAGAATTTGTCATTATCAATTTGCAATCATCCATGCTAATTAAATGGGAGATTTAATACTGATGTAAAATAATAAATGTACCAAAAGTCTTTCAAAATTATTCTGGAAACACTTTGAATAATTAACTAGAGTGTGTAACATTATAGAAAATCACAATATTCTAAGTCAAAACACTAACAAGAATTCAGAATTAATAGCAGCTCCTCAACTTTCCTATCCTGCTTCTTCTTCCTCCACCTTTCCCTTATCACAGATGAATGACATATCTTTCAGATCACGGTCTGAATTAAGACAAATTATACCATATTCTGAAGTGGAGAAAGGTTAACTTGGGTTTTGCTGTTGTTTTGTTTTACTTTGTTTAAATTTTAAGCTAATTGTTTTCCTTCTATCTGCAGATAAGTCATAAAATATGGAAATAAAGATTGAATAAGAAGAGAAACTAAACAATTTTATTCTGGTAAAACTTTTGAACTATGAAGAAATAACTTCAGTAAGAATAATTTTCAAGTGCCTTTACAACTTGCAATCATAAATTAAGGCTCTAAAGATTACTTCTAAATTTTCAAAAGGGAAAATTTAAGAAAAGTCATTATTATCCACTTAAGGTACTACACTGTATCTTCCAATTCATCTGTATTAGAAGAGCAAGACTAAATTCACTACTTTCAGAGAAGTTTAATCATTTATGACACATACTTACACCCTACCTTGTCCCAAAAGAATTAACTTATAATTGTTTCTCTCAAATGCCTCTACTTTTTCCTTCTCAGGTTTCAACTCTGTCTCTTTTTATTCTGTAATATCTCCTCCTTGTTCCAGACAAGCCTTTACCTTTCCATCTTCCTGGTAATACCTCTTTTGTAAAAATGGTAAAGGCAAAGGAATAATTTTTAATGAGGAAATATCAAACACTATTACAAAGGTATATGTTATGGAAATTTTGGAGCAAAGAATAATCCTTCTCAAATTGTTCAATGAGGAAACACCAATTCATAAAAAAATCCTGATTCTTTTTAAATTACTTTACACAGTACAGTGCGTAGAACATATTAACTGATATATCTCCAAGCCCTACCATATCATAGGGTGCATTAATGCACAAAGAAGGTATTCACATTACCTAAGTGAACAAAATTTTGAACTTATGAAACAAAAACAACCAGAACATACTCATAACCAAACTATGAAAGGATATTTTTTTCTACTTAACAAGAACACTCATTACAGGATTTCTTTAAATGAGCTCTCTCTCAATGAACTTAAAGTAACATTGAATTTACAAAAATGGCAAGGCCACATTTATTATACAAATTGAGTAACCTCAAGAAAATTTTGCATGTGTTCATGTTGCTTTCTCTAATTGCTCTTCTATATTCCATTTATTCAGGGAAATTAACCGTATTCTCCATGCAAGGATATACATCGAGTTTTTTACTTTTTTAGTCTCCAAAAGCTTTGTACATGGATATTACATACTTATAAAAGTTTAG
Source organism: Lepilemur ruficaudatus (assembly GCA_963574885.1). Taxonomy (NCBI): domain Eukaryota; kingdom Metazoa; phylum Chordata; class Mammalia; order Primates; family Lepilemuridae; genus Lepilemur; species Lepilemur ruficaudatus. The sequence continues at coordinate 51,115 of CAUYRT010071840.1, forward strand.
AAAAAACATAAAGACTGATTCTATCAATCATTTAAATATTAATAGCATTTAGACTGATGAGTTTGTGGTGAAAACGAATAATCTCAAGTTTGTATCAAGAACATCATTCATGTTATTTGACCCAGCATTACCACTTTCAGGAATATATTCTAAAAAGGAATCTGAAATGTAACTAATTATGTTACAAGATGTTCATCAAACATTATTTGCAATATGAAATCTTCAGAAACACTTCAATACCAAAGAGGAAGTGGTTAAAGAAATGACAATAAAATTGTATAATAATGTTATACAATTTTATACTTATGCTGGTGTTTTAATTTTTAAGATATAAGTATATAGTGTTCTCAGAACTATATAAAAAAAATTCTGCAAAGAAAACAAAACTAACCAAATACTCCAAAATGTTAACAGCCCTTACATATAGGTGATGGGATTGAATGGAAGTTTTTCCTATTTATAATTTTCTATTCTCTCCAAGTTTTCCATAATGAATATATCTTATTCTATAATAGGAAAATATGGCAAGAAATAAAGTCCAATTGATAAGTAGTATCAGTCAAAAGATTTGGACTTTTAGTCCTGGCTTAAAGATGTAAATATCTGTGTTAAAGCATTAGAGAAGGAGAGAACAGTCTTCCTTTCTAAGATCTTGTATTTCAATTTTTCTAAAACCTGGAAAACCTTTTCTACCAAATCCTATGATATCCACCAGCATGAACATCTTCACTTCTCTAAATCAGGATTTCTTAATCTTGGCACTACTGAAATTTGGACGAGATAATTCTTTATTGTGGAGGGCTGTTCTGTGCATTGTAGGATGTTGAGCAGCACCCCTGGCCTCTACTTACTAAATGTCAGCAGCACCCCTCAACAAAAAGTAACAATCAAAAATGTTTCCAGACATTGCTAAATCTTCCCCAGGGGTCAAAAGCCCTTTTTAGCTGAGAACTACTGTTCTAAATACAACAAATATGTTAGTTACTAAACAAAAGAAACTCCTTCGGCTCTCTATCAAGATAGAAATTCTACCAAGGTTCTATCTTCTCCAACACTTTATATACTTTGACTTCACACACAACAAAAAATTAAATTTTTCTGTAAATTTATTTCCAGAGTAACTAGCAGAAAATAGAAACAAATATTTCTCTCTGAAATGATAAATAACAAATATGCAAGTTTAAAATTTGTATAGAATATATATTAAAATTTGAATTAGAAAAGACTAATGAAAGTGTCCAAAGCAAATAAGCAAGAATAAACTATATGACGTAAAACACTGTTACACAAATAGGTTAGCAAAATAGAAGTTAATAAGGCAGAAGAAAATATTTATGAAGTATCTAGACTGGCACTTTGCATATTTATATTTAATCTCATTAATTTCTACTTCCAATAGTATGGTAAACTAGATATTCTGAAAAGGCTCCTCTGCTAAAACATAACAGTTCTTACATTATAAAAAAAAAAGCCATAATTATTAACAGTCTGCTGGACTTTCTAGAAAGTAAGGGAAATCTCTAAGTATATCGTCCGTCAAAAGAGAAAAAGACAAAACTTTTAAAATTGAGCTGAAACCAGAATCGTGTCCCATGTTATATGCAAAATGCAGTATAGTTCAGAAGGCAAATGCCAACAATAGCTGAGACGAGATGAGATAGCTCAATCTCAGATATTCCGGTTAAACCTAAGACTTTGAATGGGGAATAAAGTAGCTTCAGGTTACTAGGATCTATGTATGGATCCCAGCAGAAACATATGCAAATCCATCCTAGAGGAATGTATCTTCAATTTAGGCTAGCAGGATTTGCAAATACTAAGTTCAATAAAATATAAGGCTGTACTAAAAATCACCACCAACAACAAACCACTGAGCTTGAGTATGTAGAAATAACAGATTTATATTCCTCCTCATCCCAAGACTTTAACTACTGGAATTACCAGTTACAAAACATAAAATAAACATAGTATATAGGGGCTGGGCTTGGTGGCTCACACCTGTAATCCTAGCACTCTGGGAGGCCGAGGTGGGTGGATCCTTTGAGATCAGGAGTTCAAGACTAGCCTGGGCAAGAGCAAGACCCCATCACTACTGAAAAAAAAAAAAAAAAAAAAACCAGAAAGAAAATTAGCTGAATAACTAAAAATATATAGAAAAAATTAGCCGGGCATGGTGGCACATGCCTGTAGTCCCAGCTACTCAGGAGGCTGAGGCAGAAGGAT
>CAUYRT010071841.1:0-47533 GCA_963574885.1 Lepilemur ruficaudatus
CCCTGTAATGAGTCAGTCGATGTGGTAAAAGGGTGTGCAGAATGACCTCCCTGTCAGTAGGTGGCGCTTGCTGGGAGGAGCAGACTAGAGTGTTGTTTTTGGGTCCTGTAATCAGCTCTGGTTCCTCTGGAGAGGCACTCTAATGCCTCATGTGGTGGGTGGTGCCCTGGGATTTCCAGGTGTGTTCTTATTCTCTACCTCAGTGGGGGCAGGTCTGGGAGTGAGTCTGGGTGGAGCTGGGTTGGGTAAGCCTGCCCTCAAGCACCACTGTTGCTGTTAGCAGGATCAAAGGTCTTTTCTTTGCTTCTGGGCAAAGCTGTCAGGAAAAGGCTGAAAAGGCCCTACTCAGCCATAAAGTCTGCATGTGGGGGTGGGGCTGTCTGAGACCTGCAGTTTGGAGCAAGTCTCGCTCCTTTCCATCCTCCCCAGCTCCACGGCTTCTCTTGGGCCTCTGCAAGCAGGCAGGACCTCATGCCAGCAGGTCTCCCCTGCCTGTGATGCAGGCTGGAAGGTTCCCCGCCCAGGATAGCAGCCTGGGCTGGGGACACGGCCTTCCCCTGCAAGGAGAGTTGCCCCTCAAGCACAAGGGGCCCCCGAAGGTACACATACCTTAGTAGGCACGTTCATAATTATCCCTTCTCTGCCCCAGGGCAACGCGAGACTTGGGTGCACCAGGTCTGGTCTGCAGGTCTGATTCCTGGGCCTTTGGAATTCAAACCGTGACCCTGCCAGGAAGTGGCGTGTTGGTCCTAAGTCACCCACAGGGTGCTCAAGCTGGGTCAGCGTCTCTCAGCCTCAGGATCTGCCCTGTTTTCCTAGAGTCACTGGGCCAGCAGCACCTTGGAGGGCTGGTAGATAGGGAGCTCACAGTCTGAGTACCTCTCAGTCTGCTGTAGGGCCCCAAAGGGAAACATCCCGTTCCCGTGAGATGTGTCCAGGTGGTGGCTAAATTGTCTCTCTCTGCAGCCACAGGTAGGGAAGGGGTAGGGGAGAATGAGGCAATATGGCGCCTGCCAATTAGCTTGAGTCTGTGGGCTGGGAGGTATCCCAGGGGAGTTGGGAGCCTGGTGCCATGTCCACAAGAGGCTCACTGCTCACCGGCAGCAGCCGTCTTTGGGTTGGTGTTAGCAGGTCTCTCCAACCGCCCAGGAGCCCACCATTAGTCCGAGATGCAAGGGAGGGGAAAATTAGCTGCTCCACCTACCCTTGTCGCCTGTCTCCAAGACTCTTGTGGGCTTTCTCCTTCCAGTTCTCCTCCATAACCTCCTCCCATGGAGTCTCCCGTAGTCTCAGGTATCCCTCCTTTTGACCCTTGTCCAATGTATGCTTGTCTGCTTGCTTATTTCTTCCACTATCTTCAAAAATCTCTTCTTCGCAGAGACACTCTGGCTGGCAGCTCTTCTTGTCTGCCATCTATCAAATAGGTTCTTATTATTAACAAATAGCATGGGTACAAGCCAAACCTAAGTATCCAATTGCATTTTAAGGAAAAACAGGAGCATTTGCCTATTTCACCAGTTTTACATATAGAAATTGCTGCTACTTCTAAATCAGGACGATGCTTGTGCTTTTGAAGCATGAAAATATTAAATAATACGCAAATAAGGCTCAAGAGAGTCATACCTTCATCTGTTTGCCATGCAGACAAGGACTTATCTTAGTAAAATGTCATGTCAAACTCAAAATTCAGTGGTTTCCTTTGGCTCTAGAATTTGCCTTAAATCATATGCTAATGTACTCTTGAAAATATTGGTGAGCTTAATATTAGTAAAGAGCAAGATTAGTCTGCATTATAAATTACTTCATTAGTAACCCTCAGCATCATGGACATTTTCCACTGTAAAGATACAGGATATTTTCTGTAATATTTGAAAATGCGGATTGGCTTAGATTTAGAAAGCATCATATATATATATATATACATATATATATATATATATATAACTAAAGACCAATCCTGTCAGGAAAGGAAAAGAGAATGATCCTTTACTTGGTCTTTACTATAGGTAATTCTAGGGGAAGTACCACAAAAAGTACATAATCCATTACAACTCCTAAGTAATTAAAATGATCTGTGATATAATTAAATGTGTAGCGAAAATTTAATTGGAAATTACAGTACTGTATATTAAGCACAAAAACAATCCATCTAACTTATTATATAAAATAAATATTTTTTTACAGTGCCCACGTATACAAATTGTACAGGAAATTGCAAATAAACACTCTATGATGAATTATTATTCATAATAGTATTTCTCTGGAGGGCCACATACAGAAGGTGTGTACAAAATTACTTTTCTTGTCAGCAACATCATTCGGTTATGTAGCTAATCATTGTTGAACAGATACTATGTGCTTTTTTGCTGTGAAGAAGAAACTGGTGAAAAACATGGTGCTTCACATTAGAAAGCCATAAATTTCAGCTAAAAAATCAAGGCATCTATCCACATGAAGGCAAAAAACAAAACATATCTGGAACACACAGCACTCTCAAATCAGTAACATAGCAGAGTCGAGTCTTCCTTTTATTGCAGTATTGTTCTATGAGCATGATTTATTCTGTCATTAATATTTATTGAATACGTGCTAGTTTTAGACCCTCTTCTAGGTACTTAAATAAATCCATCACCATAAAGTGGGAAGTCCTGACCCTTAGGTTTATTATCCACATGTGCAGTGTAGGCTGCTGAGAACTAGTCCACATCACAGTCAAGCCTGTGAATAACAATAGTTTGAAGTTAAGGCAATTATGTTGCTGCCTTAGTCTTATATGCTTCCTGATCCTAATTACCAAGACATAACTTTGGGAATATTAATATTCATGAACTCTTTCTAACCCTACTGAAGAGTTGAATAATGATGGCATTGAATGAGTCTTTATGTACTTTCTTATTATAAGTAATAAAGAAGAAAGACTTTGTTTTATTGACTGAGGAGTTATTTCCATTTCTGAAGTCCTTCTGTCCTTCAGAATGTGCTATGTAAATAGCGTGTCAATTTGATTATTTAATTTTAAATATATTACTTTATAAAGACAATACAACTAAAAGAACTGTGAAAAATGCCTCATTTTCATTTACAAACTCTTATCAATTTCTTTACAATGCTAACTTAAATATTTAAAAGACTGATGAGATTATGTATGACTTTTTTTAATTCTAAAAGGCAAATTAAGAAAATAATGCTGAAAGTTGCAAATCTAGATAGTAAGTTATTTTCAACTTTAAATTTTGAAATGATATTATATTTTTGACTAATAAATTACTGATAACTGTTCACTATTAATTCACAATTAAGATTAGTATTACTCACTAAAAAGTCAGTAATTTTCTTTTGTTTTTCTCATATAGTTCTACTAATAGAAAAAACAAAGCACTGAGAAAGAAATGATGATTTTAAATGCAAAGTTGAGAAGAACAGGATTTATTAAATACATGTAGATTAGACACCGTAGTGTATGTTGTGTAGGTTTTATAGAATCCAGGGAGGAAATATTTATAACAGTGGAAATCTGGTGAACAGGTCAAGTATTTGTAGAACATTCTAATATTTAAGATCAACATTGTAAAGACATTGAAAATTTGTATTTTTTAGGCTGTGCAAAAATTGAATTGAAAATAAAAACAACAGTATATTCCATTACAAGAGTAATGAAGTCTTTTCCAGGGTTTGTTTTGATAACCTTTTCTGATCATTTTCCGCAGAGTCCATTGGTTAAGATAAATAGTATTTTATTACTAAAGCAGGTGGTTTTTCTTTGTATTCCTTGACATTAAAAATGTCCTAAGCAAGAAACAAAGTTTGTCATGATATGGAGCACACCAGTCTCCCTGTAGATTGGGCCAGGCTACCCATTTGCAAACTATTGCAAATCTATTTCGTGCTGTCTTCTAAAAAATTGGTATACTTGCTAAGTCACGTATTTAGGTACTCACTTTTTTGTGTCTTCTTTGGGACTAAGTGAAAGACTAGCTAAGCAAACTAACCTACATATGCAAGTATGACTCCACAGTAGAAAATCCATTAATAATAAAATTCATTATAACAATGCCAAGAAAGAAATTCCATATTATAATCTGTTCTCATTTTCATGGATGCATGTAGAATTGGATAAACTTAAATACCCATTTCAATTATTAAAAAGTCCTTAATAAAAGAGAAATACACAGGATTTTTTTTTCTGAACATACTATGGGGCCAAGGGAAGGCTTGCCCTCTGCCTTCCAAAGGTCCACTGAAAATGAAGTGAAAATTGGCAGATTAATAGGAGAAAGGGCATACAAATTTATTTAACATGCATAAGCACGGAGGAATCCAGGGAGAATGATTATCCAATAACTCTATGAGTTTCAGATGCTTACATAATTTTCTTCAGAGTGAAAGTACAGATGAGGTAAATATGGCAATTTTGAGGTGTAGTAAATGACTTCTAGGGGGCATGAATGGGCCTAATGCTCAGACAATGGTTAGTAAAGGATTCTCTTTGGGAAATGAATGGGGCCCAAGAACAAACAATAGTTTGGGACAAAGTTCATTTGGGCTCTAGGTGTGATGTTTAATTTTCAGTCTCTTCCTCTGTAATACGAGTTTTAATCTTCTCTGGCTAATGAAATTTCAGGGAGGGTATCAAAGGCAATTGTGTTCTTCTTTGGCAGGTTCAGTTTCTAGGTAGATAAGAGAACTTCAGAGGATTTACAGGGGGTAGGGGAAGGTCAGACAGACCTTGTGGCTGCATCTTTGGTTTAGCATGTCAAAGCAACACATTTCTAAGCCCTAACAATACATACATGTATATATATACATGCATACAAGTATGCATATATACATAAAATATATATACACATACCTAAAAATGTGAACATCAGTATTGATAGTTGAATGCTAAAGCACCTATCTGTAGTAATGGTTGAATGTAAAAGCATAAATCTTTAAAATCAGAAATTATGATATCACTATGAATGAAATATTGAATCTTACCTCTGTCTAATGAAGTTGATGCCCTAGCAACAGTTATTCGAGATTGCTTTAATGATCTTCAACCATCTGCATGGAAAAAAGGAGCAGAAAAATATAAGGAATAATTTTGCAAAAATTACATGGGAAAATGTAAGAAAGCACACGACTAACTTCTAATACGAATGTCAAGTTCTTTGTGGCTACTCCGTATAATGAATGACAAATAAAAGGTATACTGAAAGGATTAATCGACTGGGAATGCAAGTGTTACAATGTATAAGTATTTTATATTTGACCAACTAATGAGGAGACCCAGAGAAACTGTGTTTTGGAATCCACACCAAGAACTGCACCATAAAAATCAGCTAAAATTTGAATTTAAAACTAAGTGTCATTGATTTGCTATTTTAAATACATTTGAGAGAGAGCATACAAAAAGGAACACTGGGGAAAGGACACCTTATTCAATAAGTGATGCTACGAAAATTGGAAAGCCTCATGCAGAAGTATTTAAAAGAATTGTGTTAAACCTAGATAAGTTATGAGAAGTGGGCATATCAGAATTAAATGTTTTTAAAATTTATTACTTATAATAAATATTAAAAGTTTTTAAAATTTATTATTTATTTAATGAATTTGTTATATTAGCTAATATAGCTTTTACATTTAATTTAACATGAGTAAATCTGTATTCAATACATGAAGCAGCTATTTTAATAAGTGAAATGTGATTTTACTGATAAAAGATGTTAATATATATAATAGTATTAATTTAAAATGCTGATCTTTTTTTCTCTCCTTGTCCATTTTCACAAGATGAATTACTATTATATATATATTTTTAACTTCTACACTAGAAAAAGTTTAAATACACCATATTTGATTGGCACATTATATTTAACATTAATTATTTTATAGGTATGTATTGAACAGCAGTCATTGAAAATCCAGAGACTTCACAAATAATGACTATGCAAGATGTTTCTTAGATTCTGACCTAGATTCATTGATCATTCCCGCAGATAACAGTAGTATTTCACTTTGACTACACCTTTAAATAAATGAACACACACTCTCATGTCCTATGTTATTTACAAATTGTGCATTAGCTTAAGTAGTCACTGGATGTCAGCATTGTTTTACTAAAATCTGCTTGCCAGTTTTATTTTTGACTAGCAAGTTTATAATTCTTAAGAATCACCAAAATTAATTTCCTGTGTTGTTTTGAGCTGTGAAACCAAGAGGAAAAATGTGTATGACAAAACATAAAAGCCTTTTAGAGGATGGATGATAATTTATCTTTAAATATAACCAAATGTCTATTAGGTTTTTTCATGCCATTTGAGGCAAAATAAAGACCTAGCAATAAAAAGACTAATCCTTTTGGCACCAATATGCCCAAAGCTTGACCAAGACAGCCTTCCTCATAGGAAAGGTGAGGGCAAAAGTCTCTCCTTTCTCTCTCTCTCTTTTCTTAAAGAGGTAGGGAGATAGCTTTATTTGTAGTATATGCCATAGTATTTACATAAAATTTTAATTGCAGCTTACCATAGCTTTTACTTTTAAATGTAAAAATACTTTTAAAACTGTGGCATTGAGTTAGTTGCTTTACACATAGAAACTACATGGTAATCAGCATGAAGTAATTCAACAGGGACACTGGCAGTTCTTTTGGATTAGATATGATTAATGAGAGCACAGGAAGCATTATGGCATCCAAGTCTCATCCATGCATTCATTCATGCAGTGAGGAATTTGTCTTCATCTCGCTGTAATAGGTACAGAAATCTCCCCAACAAAAGGAAATAAACAATCTGATGCACCACATGATCTCCCATATATAATCCTCTTTGTTTGATGCAGTTGGCAGAAGAATGGTGAGACAAAAAACATTCCTGTGAGCACTTACCTGAAGCTAGAGAGAGGTGACAGCAGCAGGGCACATCACAGACAGCCACTGACAGAGCCTGTGATCCAGGCTTGTGGACCTCCACATCATTTAATACATGTGACATTTGAAGACGATACTTTCAACAAACACTAACTAAAATGCAAAGAACAAGCAATAATCATACTGCAAGATAAAGACATTGTGGGTCAGGCCAATATGCCACTCCTAAAGGAGGATCAGAGTGGATCTGGATTATTTCCATATCTACATTGGCTAAGGGTTTATCAATTTCTTCAAAAAATGAAACTAAAGTCCAGTTTGAGAAAACATTGCATTCCCTTTGAAATGAATTACACATACATTTGCATAGAATAAAATATATATGTAAAAAGAAACAGTTTCTCACAAATTTGTTTATTGCCTTCTTAAGTATCTATCTGCCTTTCCGATTCAAGATGTTGATGCTGAAAAGAGAATGACCAGGTACATAGAAGATACCTAAGGCTGTTCCCAAACCTTTTCGTCTCAGAATATTTAAACTCTTAAAAAATATTAAGGATTCTGAAGAGCTTGTGTTTGCATGAGTTTTAGGTAACAATATTTGCCAATTTAGAAATTAAGACTAAAAAGAAAGCAATTATTAATTCATTTTACAATAAAGTCATTTACCTGTTAATATAAAATATATTTTTATAACAATAACTACATTTTCCAAAATCAAAAAAAAAATTGAAAAGACTATCATTTTTTACATTGTAAAAAATCTGATTAATATCTGGCTTAATAGAGGACAGCAAGATTCCCATACCTGGTTCTTCATTCAGTCAATTGTAATGTGTTGTTTTTGTTGATACATATGAAGAAAATTCTTCCTCACATAGACATGTAATTAGAAAAGGAAGAAGTATTTTAATAGCCATCTCAGATAATTATGAATGTTCTTCTTTTATACTATACCAAACTTTGACAAGTGGTAATTCCTTAAAAGGCAGAGCAATGAAGAATTTAGAGCCATATAAACAAACTTTTTCTACTTTTGGGGGGTTTGTATTAAAATTCATTGGTTTATCTTGCATATTGAATGGATTTTTTTTTTACCCATGTCTGTTTTCGTAACATCATACATTGGTCATTTGGAAAGTACCTGTTCAATGATTTACCCAGGTTTTCCAAATGTTGACACATTTCATACACTATCAAAAAACTATATTTGTTAATATAAGCACAGATCTCATCAGAAAAGTCATTATGCATTGGTAACCTATCAAATTTACAGTGGCTATTTTCATAATTCTAGTGTCATTTAAAATCTCAACTTTTATCGTTGGTCACTTTTAAAGAAAGTGCACATTTCACTGATTTCTGAAATAATGTTTATCAAATACCCAATATTGAATAGCCATAATTTATGGATTGATCAGTCTTTTAATTAAAATGATATTCTAAAAGAGTGGCTACTTCATCTTGCAACTTAAATAATTATAACTTAATAATTTTGTATTTGTTTTTGGTATATTTTCCCCCTTAGACAACCATCTGACACTGGTATAAAGAGCTTGATGTGGACAATTTTGTTATTGAGCTAATAGTCCTCTTCTCAACCCATTTGATTCAATATTAGGCCTAGTCAAATTGGGTGATTTCAGCAAAAATAGCAGAAGTAGCTCCCTCCACAGGGAGCCTGTCCCTCCACAAAAATATCAAAAATCAGAGACTGTATAGCCTCCAAAGCCTAAGATAATTATGATTTATTTGGTTTTTACAGAAAAAGTTGGTGACCTCTGAATTAGAACCATCAGACCCATAGACATCATGTGCCTCAACAAGGTAACATGGTTTAGCTCAAAATGCCCAAAGGAAGTAGATTTCAAATCATTTTTTTTTATCAGTGATGAACCTAAAATTCATTGTTTAAAAACAGAGAAACTTTAGTCTCCAACCATGTGATATTGCAAGATAGTCTGGTCTTATTCAGAATATGTTTTTATGGATACTAAAAATTTAATATTTGAAAATAAAAGTAAGTGTATATAAATTATTTATATTTCTCCTTTCCTCGCCTTTGAAAATATATGGACAACCACTGAAGAAATCTCATGCTAAATCCTACAGATGAGCACAAATAACTCCATTCCATTGTGTTGGATTTATTTTGAAAATAACTGGCTAGATTTTATTAATTGATAATAACTATCTGAACTTAAATACCAGTAATTAAATAAATTCAACCATTTTTCTTACAATTATATTATTGGTGGCATCACCATTATAATTGCAGGTTTGCAAAAACAGTAGCAGTACTAAATCACTGAAGTTGTGAAACTAGTAGAACTTTTTACTTTTAATGTGAAAGCAAATTTCTGGTTACTTGTACAATGCCTACACATTACTCTATAGCCTAAAAAGAAATGAAGATAGTTTCTGAGCCAACTAACCTCATGCCTGACAACAATTAAAAATGAATAGAATCTATCACATTAAGTGACTGTCAAACACTAAATAATGATGAGTGATCCATCAAGGCAACTGTTACCTAGACCATTCTGTTGACTGCTTGTAAACTTGTTATTTATATGGTAACAAAGATTGAGACATTCCTTAGTTTACAGGCAGCCACTGATGGAGGTATAGACTGAGTCATCCAGCTGCCTGATGGAGGCACAGAAAATGAAGTAGATCATTACTGCTCATTTTTAAATTAGGTTTCATTGTGCCTTGCAAACAAACAAACCAAAACCTTATTTGATTGGAATGTTAAAAGAAGTGAAAACATGTTAAAACACATGTGTGAAGTAATTCATGGAGATTTTGTCTTTGGCCAGCAAAATATGCTTCAGCTCTACATTATTCTATTCTGTGTGTGCTCTTTAATTAAATTCTGAGTGTTAAGGAGTGAATGTGTTCCTCCAAAATTCACAATTGAAATCGTACTCGTCCCCCAATGTGACGGTATTAAGAGGTGGGGCTTTGAGAGGTAATTAGGTTATGAGGGTGACGCCTTCATGAATGGATAAGTGCCCTTATAAGAAGAAAGAAGAGACCACGCTCTCTGCTCTCTGTCATGTGAGGACACAGCAAAAAGATTCCCATCTGCAAATCAGGAAGCAAGCCCCCATTGACACCTGATCTGTCAGCACTGTGATCTTAGATTTTCTGCTTTCAGAACTGTGAGAAATAAATTTCTGTTGTTTTAACCACGTATTCTATGGTATTTTGTTGTAGCAGCCCAAGCTGTGTAAGACACTGACATAAACACAGGTGCCTGCTATTGTGAGTTCTAGGCTTTTTTTCCCTCTATATAGTTAAATTTTCTATCTTCCTGACAACTTTCCTTGTCAGACTTTTCTTTTATAATGGATTTCAAAGCTAACTGCTACCAGTATTATAGACTATCAATTTAAATACATCTATAGTTAGTATCAAATGCTACTCTTGCTTTGTCAAGGCACCTTCATACGGAGAGGAAAAACATGATGTTACAGAGTTAAAGAATAATTTAATTTATGTGAATAATTTAGTCTGTAATCTTTCTCTGCATGTTTACTAAGCCTAAAACTATAAGCCAAAATATCAAAACTTAGGTGGGGACACAAATTTTTTGTGGGATAAATCTCTTTTTCTGTGTGATATCATTAATAATTCCTATTGTATACAGGAAATATTTATAAAGATTTGTTTTCAGTTTAAAAATCGTATGTACCAGGAAACAATTAATGGATTTTTAAACTTCATCTTCACAATTTCCTAAAACTGTAAAATGGAATGATGGTAGCATCTATGATAGCTCATTACATCATTGAAATAAATTTTATTCCTTTATGCCTCTGAACCAGGAATGGATAATGGTCATTTTGGAACAAATTCTGAAAAATATTAGGATAAGGTACATTGCATAATATATCAACTAGAACTTCAAATATTGTGTGTAGTGAAGCAACTCTTATTTATGATTCAACAATGGAAGCCAGCATTATGTAAAACTTACAGCAAGCACCCAGCCTGTGGGTGTATAAGCTACAGTGTGAAGCACGTATCTGATGGTTAAATATTGCATTCATCAATGCCATACTTGGCAATAAATTCTTCACTGCTGAAGACTCATCAACACAATGTTATCAAAGCATAAATCATGTCTATAATAAGCCTAAGGCTCTATGTAAAGCTTCTTAGGCACAAGTGTATAATAATTTTTAAAATCTTCACAACAGATAATTCTATATAGTTCTTTCCCAACTTCCAGATTATGCATTCCTCATTCTAAATAAATTAACTGCATTAAATTTCACTGTCTCTTTATGGTGTGTTATGTAATATCCTTTATCCTTGTCTTAGGGAAATAGAGGTATTAGTCAAAGTAGGTCAATAGTCACAGGAAGTCATGATACATATTTCCCTATAAAATTTAACTTATAATTCTAGGATTTTTGACTTAGCTTCCTCCCACATCTAGCTCAAATTTTATCTTCTCTGTAAGTTCCACTATGAATATTTTGTCTTTGCCATATAAAATTAAAGCCAGATTACTTTGGTGTCTCACCTGTTTATTTCATGTGTGTCTTTCTTGTCATATCACTCAAGTACTGTGTGTTTATATTTTGATACCACTTACATTCTTGCAAGAGAAACACATCAACAATAGTTGCTACATTTAAAAGACAGTCTCTTAGGATGAATTCAGTAAAGTAGCAGGATACAAAGTTAACTCACAAAAATCAGTTGCATTTTAAGACACTAACAATGAAGAATCTGCAAAGGAAATTAAGAAAATAATTCCATTTACAATAGCATCAAAAAGAACGAAATGCTTAGTAATTGACTCAACCAAGAAATTGAAAGACTTGTATAATGATAACTATAAAACACTGCTGAAAAAAGTTTAAAGAATATATATTATATGGAAAGACATCCCACACTCATGGAGTGAAAGACTTAATATTATTAAAATGTAAATACTACCAAAAGAAATCTATAATTCATTGCACTCCCTATCAAAATCCCAATGATGCCTATTGCAGAAATTGAAAAAACATACTAAAATTCATATGGCATCTCAAGAGATCCTAGATAGTAAAAAAAAATCCTGAAGAAGAACAAAACTAGAGGTCTCACATTTCCTGATTTCAAACCTACTACAAACCTATAGTAATTAGAACAGTATTCCACTAGCATAAAGAAAGACAGACAAAAAAAAAAAAACAACCCAAACAAAAAACAGAAAAACAATGGACTAGAATACAGACCCCAAAAATAAACCCTCACATATGTAGACAAATGATTTTCAACAAATGTGCCAAGTCTATTCAATGGGGAAAGGATAGTCTTTTCAACAAATGGTGCTGAGAAAACTGGATGTCCACATGCAAAAGAATAATGTTGGACCTTTACCTAATACTATATTTAAAAATTAACTAAAATGAATCAAAGATGTAAATGTTCAACCTAAAGTATAAAACTCTTACAAGAAAACATACGGCAAAGCTTCACAATATTGTATTTGGCAACAATTTCTTGGATGTGACAACAAAGTCACAAGGCAACAAAAGGAAAAATAGACAAATTGAACTGCCTAAAACTTTTAAAATATTGTACATTGAAAAACACTATCAACACAGTAAAAAGGCAACCCACAACATCAGAGATAGATGTTTGCAAATCGTATATCTGATAGGGATTAATATTCACAATATAGTGTAGAGACAACAGAAAACAACCTGATTCACAAATAGGCAAAGGCATTCAATAGAGATTTCTCCATAGAAGACATTCAAATGACACATGAAAAGATACTTAACACTGCTAATCATTGGGAAATACAAGTCAAAACTACAATGAGATACCATCTCACACCCATTAGGATGGCTACTATCAAAAAATAAATAAAATGCACAGAAAATAACAAGTGCTAGCAAGGATGTGGAAAAATTGGAGCCCTTGTACTCTGTTGGTGGAGATGTAAAATGGTACAGTCGCTGTGAAAAACAGCATGGTGCTTCCTCAAAAAATTAAAAATAGAATTAGAATACCATATGATACAACAATTCCATTTCTGGGTGTATATCCAAAAGAATTAAAAGCTGGATCTGTGATCTCAAAGAAATATTTATACACTTTGTTTAAAGCAGAATTTTTTACAATAGCTAATGTGTGAAAGCAAGCCAAGTATTCATGAATGGATAAGTAAAATGTGATATATACATACAATGGAATACTATTCAGCCTTAAAAAGGAAGAAAATCCTGACATATGCCACAACATGAATGAAACTTGAGGATATTATGCTAAGTAAAAAAAGCCAGTCATGAAAAAGACAAAGACTGTATGATTCAATTTACATTAGTTACTTAGAATAGTCAAAATTACAGAGACAGAAAGTAGAATGGTGATTGCCTGAGGCCGGGGGTGGGGGAGAAATAATGGAGAGACTTATTTAAGGAGTATAAAGTTCCAGTTTTGCAAGATGAAAATAGTTCTGAAAATGAATGGTAGTGATGGTTGTAGGACAATATAAAGTTATTTAATACCCCTGAATTGTGCACTCATCTAAAATGATTAAGATTGTAAATTTTATATTGTGTATATTTCACCACAGTACAAAAATTTAAGGAATAAGAAAGTCTACTCCACATATTGCTATCATTAGTTATCTAAAGGAATGATTCTCAAACTTGAATATGCATCAAAATCACCTAAAGGGCTTGTAAAAATAAGATTGCTGAGTCCAACCTGGAGAGTTTATGATTCAGAAGGACAAGGTAGAACCAAAGAATTTGTGTTTCTAACAACTTCTCAAGTGAAGCTGATGTTGCTGATCAAGGGACCACACACTGAGAACCATTGATCCAAAGGAACAATAGATTCTATAATTAATTCTAATTTTAAAATGTGGTTTAATACTTTTGGGAAGTAAACATGTTTATGTTTCTGCATGGGTAGTTTTTCCTGAGCACAGATATATGGGACCTGGGTAAAAGGAGCAGATTTTGAAGCTACAAGATAAATAGATAGTAAGAGATCATCAGAAGAAATATCCTATATCAGATGAATGTGTTTATCCTTCAAATGGGAAGATAATTGGAACTGTGAAGATATTACAGTGGTTATAATTTCAGAGAGGCTTGATTCTTCTTCTTCCTGGAAACATTGATTTATATGTCAAGGGATAAGAGATCCAGATATTTTCCTTCTTTTCATAAGGAGAATTTGTTTATTTTAGAGAGAGAGGTTTTTCTCTAAAGTATGACTGCTATATCAGTTGTCCTGTGTTAACCATCAGGGTGCTTTACCTATAGTAGAGACCATAGTACATAAAGGATGCTGTCAGATTCTCATTGTGTTAACTCAGAAAGGGGAAATTGGGCTGTGAAGAACTGGTGTACTTATTGCTATAAATAAGTGATAATAAATCTCTGCCTGCCACAAAAAATTCAAGTCATGTCTAGCAGGAATAAATATAGACATAAAACATTATCAAATATATTATCATATGTGTCATTTATTAAACCAGCCTTTTCTAAGATCCAGCAATCTCACTTCTTGGTATTTACCCAAATGAATTAAAAATTTATGTTCGCACATAAATGTTTATGAAAACTTTATAATTGCCAAAGCTTGGAAGCAACCAAGATGCCCTTCAATAAATAAATAGAATAACAAACTGTGGTACATCTATACAATGAAATATTATTCAGTGATAAAGAAATGAGTTATCAAGTTACAAAAAGACAAGGAGGAAACTTGAATGCATATTGCTAAGAGAAAGAGGCCAATCGGAAAAGGATTCTACCTTTACAAATTCCAACTATATAACATTCTAAAAAGGGCAAAATTATGGAGGCAGTAAAAAAAAATCATTGGTTGTCAGGAGTTTGGGGAAGACAGGAGAGGATGAATTGGTGGAACACAGTGGATTTTAGGACAGTTAAACTATTCTTCATGATACAGTGATGATGAATACATGTCATTATGTAAATTAGGCAAAATAAATATATTAGGCAAAACTGGTGGACTATCCAAACACAAGAATGAGCCCTAATATATACTATGAATTTAAGTTAATAAGAATGTATCAATTTGGCTTATTAATTGTAACAAATGTACCACAATAATGTAATATATCAATAATAGAGAAAACAGTGTTGTAGGGTAGAGGATGGGGAAAAGAGAGTGACGGTGTTTGGAAACTTTGTACTTTCCACTCAATTTTTCTATAAACCTAAAAATGCTCTAACAATAAAGTCTTTTAATTTAAAAATGAAAATCCAACATAGATTAGGCTAACCCTTTATTTTCTAATTAAAAATCATTTTGGATTTAAAAAGTTCACCTATAAAAATTTTTTGGTTTTATTGTTTTTGTTTGTTTATTCTGGCTTCTCAGCTCTTTTAGAGTCTGGTATACCCTTTATCCTGTGTTAAAATTTTTTGAGACCTAGTCATTATTTTATTTTCTTTTTCCAAATAGCAATAAAACAATCAAACATGTACACACCTCCTTCTTTTCTAATTCCATTATTGAGAAGTGTTGAACTGAGGTCTACATATAATCTCTTTTATCTCTTTCTAGTCTTAAATATTTAGTTTTTCATATCTAATTAATGTATTTGATCACAAATTTTTTTCCAAGAATTTTCTTTTAACTTTTTATAGCTCGTTTGGTTAATCTGCTACTTCTCCCCCTTCCATTACTCTTATTTTGATATGAAAACTAGAGATTATTTTTCAAATTATATAAATTCCTCTTTGATATTCTGAACAAACCTGATTTCTAAAGTTAGAGTTTAGTGGATAATTATAATTTTAGTCTTATCCTTTGAGTCCTTGATATTTCTCTATATCAACCTAATAAAAAATGTATTTTTGTGTAATAACCACTCACTTTTCCTTTCCTATTCTGTGCATTAACATAACCTATCAGCTTTCTGTGCTTGAAGACTCATAGTGTGGATTCTGCAGTCTATGTAATTAATAAATCTAGAGTCAATTTGAGACCACAAGCTTCGTAGACCACAAATCCCATAAATATGACAAATACTATAAAATTATAGCCCCTTAAGCTCACTCTTTTATTCCTAAATTCAGTTATTATTTGTGAGAGCTGATTTATTATTGCCTACCAAGGCCTGGCATTATCAAATACAAGTTAGAACTTCTTACATGTACACATAGAACATGGCCATCTTCCAGTTAAAAGACACCACCTGAAAATCTGGGTGAGAAATAGAGTGAAAGCAAAAAATACTGTACCTCCCAATGACGTCTACTAAAAAACCCAAATCTCTGTACCAGCCTCTCTTGTAATACCAGACTTAGCTGACTCTGAAGCTCAAGGTCAAACAGCAAGAGCCTGAACACTAAAACTTCCACCTATTTAAAACATACCATTTGCCGATAGACAAGGCAGCCATACATTGCAGTGACTACACAAGATAAAAATTCCTTATGGACCATATTTAGGAAAGTCTAAAGACTCACACCTTCTGCCCTGGCTGTGCCAATTAAAAGCCAACAACTGAAGTGAAAAGCAAGCCTCTCGGCACAATATAAGTGAGTGAATGTCATTAAAGTAAAAATTTTGTGTGGTCCCTAATTGTTAATGCCTAAGGCCTGATTTAGCGTGTTTTATGTACATTAAAAATCCTTCTTTAAAGACTTTCTATAAAAAAGACATCTGCACTCAAATGTTTACAGCAGCACAATTCACAATTGCAAAGATGTGGAAACAACCTAAGTGCCCATCAATACATGAGTGGATTAATAAAATGTGGTATATGTATACCATGGAGTACTATTCAGCTATAAGAAATAATGGTGATGTAGCCCCTCTTGTATTTTCCCAGATTGTGCTAGAACCCATTCTACTAAGCAAAGTATCACAAGAATGGAAAAATAAGCACCACATGTACTCACCATCAAATTGGTTTTAACTGATCAACACCTGAGTGCACATACAGTGGTAACATTCATCAGGCATCAGGTAGTTGGCAGGGGGGAGGAGGGGATGAGTATATACATACATAATGAGTGTGATGAGCACCATCTGGGGAATGGACACGCTTAAAGATTTGACTCGCAGTGGGGGGGAGGGGAGGATGGAAAAGGCAATATATGTAACCTAAACATTTGTATCCCCATAACATGCTGAAATAAAAAAAAGAAAATGAGATAAGTTTTAAAAAGAAAATTTGAAAATATGACTTTAAATCTTTAAATATTAAGATACATTTAAATAGAGATAATTAAAATAACTTGAATAAAACCAAATATTAATTTCTTTATTGGAAAAAAATCCTTCTACATTCTGTTTCCTGAATTTAATGTTAGAGAATACATAATATAGTGTTTTTTTCTTTCAAATTGTTTTTTAAATAAATTAAAAGGTAGACATTTGATTCAGCAAATGATGATTTTTAAAAATCACCTTTATTATTGATGAAAAATATTAGAAGGTGTGACTTAGCAATGTGGCAAGATTTATTTGCTAACACCTCCCTGAACTGAACATACCCACTACTATTTAACTTAAGCCACTGAACTCAGTTATAAGACCAGAATGCAACTTTCCAGAGTTGGACAGTAGTAAAGGTGTAAAAACAGATTTTATTCAGGAACTATGTCAATAGGGAAAATCAGTTCTAAAACAGTGAAGATGGAGCTCAATGGAAGCTAGAACCACAGAGACAGGACAATTTGGAGACATGTTCCATATGGTTTCTTAAGATTAAGCCTTATGTTTTCATGGTGGTACCACACTAGAGTTGTCAGATTGAACAAATAAAAATACAGGGTGGCAAGTTAAAGGTGAATTTTAGCATACAGCAAATAATTTCTTTAGTGTGCGTCCCTTGCAAAATTTGGCACATGCTTACAGATATAAAAAAATGTCCTGTTTACTTGAAATTCAAATTTAACTGGGTGTCCTATGTTTTATCTGGCAACCTTCTGCCGCCACATTCATTAGCACACTCTTTTTGTGGCATCTCTTCCTTCTCTGTCTTACTTTTCCCATAATCCAATTTGTGCACCCTGGGTTCACCTCTCTAATAAATTGTCATTGAGTCATTTCAAGGTCTGGTTTTGGGGAAAAACTTCCCATATGTGATACTAATTGACACAGCAAATGAAGCAAAGGGAATTTTGGAAAAAAATATTACAGTAGGGGTTGGAGGAAGAAAAGACCAATTAAAACTAAATAAATAAATTTGATGACGATTTTCCACGTGAAAAATCAAACAAACACGAATGATGATAGATTCCCCAATGTGCTGGTGCTGCCTTGGCATTGATTACAGCAGTGAGTGTTCTCTGGGTGTACAGACGACTCTGCTTTAACTGAAACTTGCTGCCAGCATTTAACCCAATTTTGGCAATTAGGGAGGGCAAGAGCAAAAATGTTGGACACAGAAATCCCAGCAAAGGGAGTAGTTTTAAGCCTCTTGTATAGGGAAACTAATTCTGGAAAAGGGATAAAAATGGCAACTGATCTCAGGGCATGTAATCTCACAAGACCTCCTGTGAGAGATCTGAAGCCATCTGCTGATTTCACCTCACAATGGCTGGCAGTGGGAGGCAATGGATTCTTTCACCTTTAAATACTGTGGCTCAATTTGCACTGTTTCTCAAATGCTCTAACAAATACTTCCTGGATTTTTGGTAGAATAAGAGAATACAGTCATAAAAGAAGGAAAAAGTGGTGACAATGTAAGTATTGGTAACATTAATCTGTCTTTGAGAAATATGTTGATTCTAATATCAGAAGGCATCTGCGGTAGAAATATGATAAGTGTATAGGAAACCCAGCCAACACTGCTCAAGTGGCTAAGGTACAACAAAACATGCACTTAACCAAGTTTTAATTGAACATACTAATTGGGAACCTCTACAGTTACTGAAGTGGAGACCTGTGATAAAATTCAAATAGTTCAGACTCCCTGGAGGACAAGAGGATATTGGATTCTTTCATTAAAGAAATGATGCATGAAGGTGTAGAGATACTTTCAAACCCTGATATAATAGGCCTGTCTGACCAGTAAAATCAATAACTGATAGGCCTTGGTGACTCTCAATGCCAAGTGAAATCATTTCCTAATGGCATCACTGTCACAGTCACTATGGGAGAGAAAATTCATCAAGGGAGAGGGAAGTTGTACAAGCCACTTTCTCTCACTAATAGTTTCTTTTATATCCATTTTCAGAATGTATCCAGAAATAGTTTGTTTTGTATAAGAAGGAATGAAATATACTTTTGTCATGCTTTCCCACAGGTATGTTAATGGCTTCCTTATTGTCATAATTTAATAGAGAAAAAATTGACTGTAAAATCACTACCAGAGCTAAAATTAATTGTACTGATGATTTAATATCAGTAAAAAGCAATTTGTAAGAAAGAGTGCATACTTAATTGGAGAAGTGTTGGGAAATATGATTGAGGAATTAATGAAATGTGGCTCATAAGATCATTATTTTATTGTATCGCCCAATACTGCTATATTAAAGACAGAAACAGGAGTTTGCAGGATTTTGCCCTGAAAGAATGTGTGAACTCAATGGTTCACTTATCAGAGGCTGTTATCATGGGAGAGCTCTCAAATCTCCGGTGGGAAAGCAATCCAAGGGACTCCTTGGTTATCTCACTGTGGGCTTTCCTGTGCCTTCAAAGGGAAGGTATGGTAAATACCTAGTCTGCAAGATGGGAGCCGGAGACAATGAGTGTACTTTGCTCTGAGACATGCCTCTCTGTCATAAACAACCTGTTTGTAGAAATTCAGGCTTCCTGCTCACTCCTGACTGACTGTCTAAGTCCACAATAACTACATCAAACAAATATAGAGTCACTCATTATACCTCTTTAATTATACTTCCGTTAATTGATGACTACCTTTTAGAACTTAGAAGCTAGCCCTTGAAAGACTTTGTACCAGTTTGTTCACCTAGATAAAGACTTGTTAGTAGCCCCTTGAGAGGACTTTTGACCCTAGCCCACTACCTGTGTAATCCTGTTCCCCTAGCAAATGTGTAACCCTGACAACTAATAATTGAGACCTGTGATTATAAAAACCTGTATGAATCTAACCATGTTGTTAGATCATGCACGGAGACAATGATCTAGTTGCCTAAGTCCCCCGCTGTGATTATTCCGATCTTTTTATATAAAACTATAAACTATACCTTAGTCTCTGTGTATTCTTTTATTCTCTCTACTTCCTATCAATTTTCTAAAAATACTACAAAAAAGTTTAATTTTTATATTTTTTGAGATTAAAAGTGTTGACTATAGAGATCTATGTTGTTTGCAGTTTCTGGCATTTGCAATGTGGGACCCAACAATTGACTGGTGTATCCATTCACCACTTACATTATGAATGACAGTTATATAAATACAGATATAGATATAGTTTTTTTTCTTTTTTATTAAGAAAACAAGAGACAGGATCTTCCTCTGTCACCCAGGCTGGAGCACAGTGGTACGGTCATAGCTACTGCAGCCTCAAACTCCTGGGATCAAGTGATCCTCCTGCCTCAGCTTCCCAAGTAGCTGGGACTCTAGGTACATGACACCACACCAGCTGACCCATAGTGTTTTTTGTTTTTGTTTGTTTTGTTTTGTTTTGTTTTTGTAGAGATACGGTCTTGCTATGTTGCTCAGGATGGTCTCAAACTCCTGGCTTCAAGCTATCCTCCCTCCTCAGCCTCTCAAAATGCTGAGATTATAGGTGAGAGCCACCATACTTGGCATGAATGATAGTTTTCACAACTTCATCATTTATTAGCTCTGTGATCTTGGTAAAGTTATTTCCTTTGTGCTTTAGTTTCTCCATGCATAAATTGAGGATGGTAATAGTCCCCAAGGTTATTACGAACAGGTAATTAGTGTATGTAAAAAGTTGAGCCGTGATTAGTGCCTAAGAAATGCTCAGTATGTATTAGCTAATTCTGGTCCCTCTGAAGATTGTATAAATCTTTTGCTTTTTCACAAAAGAAATGCTCAGTAAATATCAGCTATTGCTTTGCTTCTGGCATTGATTGACACTGAACTTAACCAAAGAGAGGCATTAAATAACTGAAAATGGAGATTTCAATAAAACCCTATGTCCAAAATGAGAGAGAGGTATCCCACTTAACAAGGATGAAGCAGCTAAAAGAATTTTAATGATTAAATATAAAAATGAAAATGATATACTCAGGAACATGAAAAATGAATAAGGGTGGATCTGAGGGTATATCTACAATTCACAGGAAAGACACAGCTGCTGCCCTTGTCTGACTAAATTTCTAGAGGCATTTTATCTCCAGAAATGAGGTATAAGAATCATGAAGAATTTATTTTGGTAAGATGAATAGGAAGCCAGTTTTATTAAAGTATAATTTATATACATCAAGATTTTCCATTTTTCAATATATAATTCAACAGGTTTAAAAAAATATACAGACATGCAACCACTACATCATAGAATATATAGGATATTCCCATCATGCAAGAAGTCAATCAGTTGTTGTCAGTCCTCTCCCCACCCTTGACTCCTGGCAATCACTGATAAGTCTTTTGTCACTACAGATTTGCCTTTTCCATAATTTCACATAATCAGAACCATACAGGATATAATAATAAATTTCTGGCTTTTTTTGTTTAGCACAAAATTTCTTCAATGCATTCATATTAGTGCCTATAAATAAGTAGTTTATTACATTTTATTGCTAAATAGTAAGTAATCCATTGTATAGATGTACTAATTTTTTCTTTACCCACTAATGTGTAATGGTCATTTGATTTCTTCTAGTTTGGAATACTTGTATTAAGTTTCCTCAAACTTAATATAAGAATTGCATACAATTCTTGGTGTGAACAGAAGCTTTCATTTCTCTTGGGTAAATGCCTAGGAGCATTAAGTGTATGTTTAACTTTATCGGAAACTGCTCAACTATTTTACAATTGGTTGTAATAAAAAGTTCCAGTTATTTCATATCCTTAACAGTACTTACTATTATCAGACTTTTTAATTTTAGACATCTTGGTGGGTATGAAGTGGTATCTCGTTTTAGGTTGCATTTCCTGAATGACTAATGAAGTTCAGCACATTTTTGACAAACTTATTTGCCACCCATATCTCTTCTGTGTAAAATATCTTCACTTTATGAATTTTTATATTTACAGGCATGGGAATGAGTCTGGTTTACTCATTGTATTGTCCCTTTAACTGAGAAGGGATATGTCCTTGCAATGTCTGCCTTTAATCAATGGGAAAATCCCTTAGACGTTACAGAAAACTCCTTACCAAATTATCAGGCATACTATTATTATGGGCATAAATCCTTAGCACCATGAAGTTTTAGGTAGGTTATAAATGGCATTGACACATTTTTTAGTTTTTGTTTTTCCTACTTGTCTAAGATACCTTGACAAAGACTACAATTGAAGAATGGAAATTCTGAAACAAATATCTGATTTACATATCAACAGATTAGAGACTTGACATTTCACAGCACGAATAGCAGAGGTGTAATGTTTCATGACCTGTGTCACCTGTAAAACAGTGTTATGATTAAACATTGGAAGGGATAATTGAAATAATTCCTAGATAAAAAGTGAGTAACAAGGAACGTTTGTGTGGCTCTTCAGATATGGGGAGTATAATAACAAGGCCATGTTGCCTTCTAAAGGTGTCCTAAAAGATTAAGGTCAGGAATGTCAAAGTGAGAATGAACACATGGAATTAATTTTTTGAAATTATTTTTAATAGAAACTTTTATACTGGGACCAGGGCATAGAGCAATCATGTCCAAGGTCAGTATAGTAGACCTCAGAAAATGATGCCACAAGTTTAAATGTGACTATTAGAATTCAAAAATAGGCAGTAAAAAATCCATTCCATGTAGATAACACAAGACTGGTGTACCTAGGAAAGACGAATGTCTTTCCTAGAGAAGGATAATCTTCACCTTAATGCTTATATATTTTTAAGTACTTGAGAAGGATTTGGGAGCTGTTTGACATGTAATAACAGCACCCTCCACACTTGCTATTATAGTGTGGGGGCAGTTGAATGTGCCTGTCTCTTTTTTCAGGGCAAGGGTTTGACTTAGAAGGGCTAACGGAGACTAACTCGAAGAGTTTAGGTGTGTAGTAGAGCTAATTTATCCCTAGAGCGAATGCTGCTCTGGAATTAGTTTAACAAAGTTTTCAATTAAGATTTAGAAGGATCAAATTTATACCCAAGTGAAATAACTGCATTCACAAACAAGTCCAACGTTATCACATCTACAAAATACTTTCACAGCAACATCTGATCTGTATTTGACCAAACTACTGTGCATGGCCTAACCAAACTAATGCATAAAATTAGCCATCACATATTCTATATCTGTGGTCTCCAGAATTTTTTGGCACCAGGGACCAGTTTCATGGAAGATAATTTTTCCACGGACCTGGGGCTGGAGCGGGGGTGGGTGGCAGAGCTCAGGCAGTGATGTGAGAGATGGGGAGCAGCTGTAAATACAGATGAAGCTTTGCTCACTTGCCCACTGCTCACATCCTGCTGTGTGGCCTGGTTCCTAACAAGCCACAGACCAGTCAGTACTGGTCTCTAGCCCAGGGGTTGGGGACCGCAGTCCTGTACTACAAAATACCTGCTTTTTGATGATTAGGTTTATTACATGTTATAAAAATCTATTGAATCTCAATGATATTTTTTAGATATTTACATCACAGAAAATGAAGAAATAAAACATTCTCTATACACAGAAAACATGCTTGTCTCTGTAGATAATCCTGAAGAATCTACCCAAAATATTTCCCGACTAATTAATGAGTTCAGCACGGTCACAGGACACCAGGTAATCATCCAACAGTCAATTGCTATTCTACATACTAAGCATGAAATATTTGAATGTAATGACAACAAAACAGGTATAGGACCTGCATGCTGAAAACCAGAAAATGTAGATAAAAATGTAAAAAATGATGTAAATAAACACATTTATGAATTAGAAGACTCAATACAATGAATTTGCTACTTCTCCTCAAATTGATATATGTTTAATGTAATTTCTATCAAAATCCTAGCAAAAGTTTTTACTCATTTAGATGTTATTTTAAAATTTATATGGAAAGGCAGAGAAACTTCTAAAACTAAAACAATTTTGAAAAATAAGAATAAATTGAGAGCAATTAATCAAGTTCAAGATATCATATAGCTATAGCAATCAAGACTATAGTATTGACAGAGGGATACACACATAGCTTAATGAAACATAACAGAGAACCCCAAAATAGACCTGCCCAAATATGCCCTCTAATTTTTTATAATAACGCAAAAGTAATTCAAAGGGCAAAAGATAACCTTTCAACAAATAGTGCTGGAGCAATTGGACATCTATTGGCAAAAAATTAAAACTTGATCACAGTGCTACACATTATATAAATATTAACTTAAAGTGGTTCTTAGATTTAAATGTAGGATGAAAAACTATAAAACTTTTTTTTAAAAGTGGTACAAATGATAGAGTTAATATTGGAAATAATAGAGAATCATAGAAATACTCAAATCACTCAACAAACACATAAAAAAAGCAGCAAAGAACACAGAATAAAGAGAAAAGAACTGGAAAAGATGACAGATTTTAATCTCACCAATCAAGCCCATTAAATGCTAGCAGAATAAATATCTTCATTAACCAGAGATTATCAAACTGAATTAACATAAATATTCAACTTGACGCTGTATTCAAGGAACCCACTTTAAATTATAAGGATATAGTTTGATTAAAAATGAAAGGAAGGGGACATGAAGCAGTACCATGGCTCCGGGGAGTGGGGGCGGAGACCCTGCCCACCCGCGGTGTCCTTGAGGGAGCCCAGGCCGGCCTCGGGTCCCCACGTGGAGCAAGCCCTTCCCGCGGGTCCACCCACAGGCCTCACGCAGTCACCAGAACCCTGCCACCCACGCGGTGCCTATTTTGGCTAACAGTTGAAAGACACTCCGAGCTCTCATTACGCCCGGTCTAGTCAGGAAGAGAGTTGTAGACCAGGAGGAAAGGGCATGAGGCTCAGGAACTGCAGGTGTAACGGAAGTGGGCCGCTAATCAGGTATGAGGAGACATCATTCATTCACTGGTTTATTCATTCATTGTGCAAAGGCTTACTGATCACTTACTGTATGCAAGCCATCCTGCAGGATCTGAAAGTAAGAGTGGGTGTTTGTCTGGGGCCACACTGGCTCGTGGGATGTCAATATTGGACGGGCCACCAGATATCTGGGAGTCCAGTCCTTTGTCTCACAACCATCTCAGTTGCAAAGTGGGTTTAGGTTGACCCCTAGTTAAAGGTTCTTTCTATAGCATCAGCTTTTGTCAGGAGAAAAGCAGGTGCTTGGGTACTGCTTGCAGCCCTTCAGCCAGGGCTGCTGGGTGGAGGGGGGTGGTTTGCCCTCTTGCTTCAGCCTTGACAGCTGATAACAGTAACCTCTCCTCACCCTGACGGACAATTTGCCAAGCTTTGGACAATTTGCCACATCCCTTTTCTTTGAATTTCACAAACCCACTTTCTAAGAATTATCTTCTCAGATGGTGAAGCTGGGCTCCTTGTAGCCGTAAGTATATTCATCAAGCTCATGCCCAATAAGCAAAGGCCTTCAAAACTTAGTCTTCAGAACCTGTAACTTCCTCTCTTTCAACTATGCATTATCCTCACTCACCTGATGGGATGGACTTATTCCCTCTATCAAAAACAGCCAAATGGTGGTGTAGAGGAAAGATCATTTTTAGCCTTATATGTTGCTGATCCTAAAATGACCTT
Source organism: Lepilemur ruficaudatus (assembly GCA_963574885.1). Lineage (NCBI taxonomy): Eukaryota > Metazoa > Chordata > Mammalia > Primates > Lepilemuridae > Lepilemur > Lepilemur ruficaudatus. Next base: position 25,637 of record CAUYRT010071841.1, read on the forward strand.
AATTTTTGTGTGATGTTAAAATATTTGAATTATGTTGTGTTTTCAAATACTTATGCATTTGTTTAAGAGCATCCAAATCTGTACTTTAAAAATAAAATTTTTAGGAAACAAAAAAATGAAAGAAACAAAACTCTCTAAAAACAATGATGTCGTAGCTCTATTAAATCAACAATATAGACTTAAGAGCACAAAACATTTTCAGAAATAAAGCGGGCATTCCATAATAAGAAAATGTCAAAATCTAAGAAGACTTAACCATTCCAAATGTGTATGCCCTGCAGCACTCAGCATCAAAATACATGAAGCAAAAATAAATAAATAAAAACTAAAGCAAGTATTTCCAAAATTATAGCTGAAGGTGCCAATACTCCTGTCGTTATTTGACAGAAAAGGTAGAAAATAAAATCAGTAAGAATATAAACCTGAACAACACTATTCATAACTTGACCTAACATTTATAGAATAGTCCATCTCATTATAGGAAAATACACGTCTTTTCAAGTGAGATATTCCCACAGATAGAATGTTTTCTGGGACATAAATATTTTTTAACAAATTTAAAAGATTTGAAGTCATGCAATACTTGTCACTTCTGTCAATTAAAAATGTGTGTTCTTGGAGAACAACAAAATTGCTATGGTTTGAATGTTTGTGTCCCTTCAAAATTCACATTAAAACTTCATTCCCATTGTGGTAGTATTAAGAGATAGAGCCTTTTGGGAAGTGATTAAGTCATGAGGGCTCCAACTCTGTGAATGAGTAAAATACCCTTATAAGACGCTTGAGATTTCTATCTAGCGCTGCCGACTCTTCTGCCACGTGAGGAAACACTGTTTGCCTCTTCTGCCAGGAAAGGACACAGCAAAAATGCACTATCTTGGAAGCAAAGAGCAACCATCACCAGGCACCAATTTGCTGGTGACTTAATCTTAGATTTCTCAGAGTCTAGAACTGTGAGAAACAAATTTCTGTTCTTTATAAATTATCCAGTCTCAGCACAAAGATAAGAAATTGTGACTGTAAACATTGTACTGTAAATGCTTTGTAGTTTTCCCCCAATTAAAAAAAAAATCTCTAACTATTTAAAATTAAACAACATTTCTAAATAATTCATGGGTTAAGGAGAAAGTCACAAAGTAAAATTAAAAATATTTTTAACTGATGTAAACAAAAATATTTCCAAATAATGAAGCACTGAAAGAAAAGTTTATAATATTACATATTTGGGTCAGAAAATGAGATGTATCCAAAACTGGTAACTTAATCTTTCATCTTAAGAAACTAAAGAAGAGAAAATTAAACCTATAGTAAGCAGAGGATGGAAATTATAAAATTATAAAGGTAAGAACAGAAATCAATGAAATTCAAAACAGAAAGCAATAGAAAAATCAATGAGACACACTGGTTTTTTGAAAAGATCAATAAAATTGACAAACCTCTCAGCCACACTGGCCAAGAAAATAAGAGGAAAATAAGAGGGAAGATATAATTTACAAATATTATGAATAAAAGAGGGGAAATCACTAATGGCCTTAGAGATATTGAAAGAATAGGTAGATAATACAATCTGCAACCATAAATTCAACTTAGATGACATGCACCAATTCCTTGAATGACAAAGCACCGTCAATATAAAATAGTAATCTGAATAGTCCTATGTCTATTAAGGATATTGAACTCAGACTGAATGAAAACTGAATGAAAACTCTATGCCTGGAATATTTCACAGGTGAAGTTGCCCAAACACTTAAGGAAGAAACAATATCAATTTTACAAAATCTTTTTCAAAAAACAAGATAGAAAGGAATACACTTCTCCACTTAAGTTATGAGGACAGCATTATCCTAATACAAAAACAATAAAAAAAATCAGCAAAGGATAGAAAACTACAGAGTGATATTGGATCATTCATGAATATAGATGTAAAAATCCTCCAAAGATATTATACATGAAATTCAGAAATATATAAAAGGACAGTGCGTCATAACAAATTGGATTATCCCTGGAATGTAAAACTGGTCCAAAATTTAGAAACTATTCAATTTAATTAATCATATTAACAGAATAGAAGAAAAATCTTAATATCATGTCAATAGATACATACACCAAGTATTTGCAAATGAACATATTCATTCTTGAATGGTACCACACAGAGAGTTCAGATATGGATACACATAAGTAGTCAACTGATTTCAACAGAGGTAGATTTTCTTTATCAAAAGTGAAAAACTTTGCTTTTCAATAATATTAAGAAAATAAAAAGAAAAGCCACAGAAATATTTACAAATCTCAATTCTGACAAATGGCTTTTATCAAAAATGTATAGCAATAAGAAAACGAACACATTTTTTTTAAAATGGACAAAAGTTCAAAAGAAGATATATTATTGAAGAAGATAAATGCATGGCAATTAAGCACATAAAAATATGTTCAACATCATTGGTCAATAGAGAAATGCAAATTAAAATGGCAACGGGATACCCCTACACACATATTAAAATGGCTATTAAACACCCAACCACATACACACTCTGTCAAGTGCTGACAATGATTCAAAACAACTGTAACTCTCATACATTGCTGGTGGAAATACAAAATGATAAAACAACTTTAGAAAATACTTTGACAGCTCCTTATAATTTAAATATACAATTGCTATGTGATGTAGCAATTGTACTCCTAGGAACTTATCCAAGAGAAATAATAACATGCAAAAAACAAACAAAAGCTGCACATGAATGTTTATAACAGCTTTATTCATAATCACCCAAAACTCGAAACTAGATCAACTGGTTTCTCTAGATAAATGGATAAACATACTGTGCTATGGTTGACATAAAATGGAATACTACTTGAAAATTTAAAAAAAAGAATGAGCTATTCATTGATGCAACACATGGATGAAGTTTAAATCCACTTGACTAAGTGAAGGAAGCCAGACCAAGAAGAATTTCTATTTTATGACTCAATTTATGTGACATCCTGGAAAAGGCAAAAACTACCCTAGAAAAAACTAGAATCTATATAGAACTCAGGAAAATTCTCAAGAAAAACATCAAACAACCCCATTAAAAAGTGGGCAAAGGACGTGAACAGAAACTTTTCAAAAGAAGACAGACTAATGGCCAAAAAACATATGAAAAAATGCTCAACATCTCTAATCATCAGGGAATTGAAAATCAAAACCACAGTGAGATAGCACTTAACTCCAGTTGAAAATGGCTTTTATCAAAAAATCCTAAAACCATAAATGTTGGCATGGATGCGGAGAGATAGGAGCACTCATACACTGCTGGTGGGACTGCAAACTAGTACAACCTCTGTGGAAAGTAGTATGGAGATATCTCAAAGAGCTAAAAGTAGAACTATTATTTGTTTCAGTAATCCTATCACTGGGCATCTACCCAAAGGATAAAAAGACATTCTATAAAAAGGACATCTGCACTTGAATGGGTGTGGTGCGCACCATTTGGGGGATGGACTGTAACTCTTGTGGGGCAAAGGCGATATATATAACCTAAACATTTGTACCCCTGTAATATGCTGAAATAAAAATAAATAAATAAATAAAATTTAAGGAAAAAGAGAAAACAGAGATGGAAAGCAGATTGATGGTTACAGGAAGTGGAGAGTGTTGAGGGGAGAGAGGCTACCTACAAATGAGAAAGGAGGAAACTTTTGGGGTGTTGGAAATGTTCTGTATCTCCACTGTGGTAGTGGACAGAGGACTTTATGAATTTCTCAAAACTCATAAAACTATACCCCATTAAGACAGAATTTTATAATATGTAAATTCGACAAAGGAAATAAGCAGGATGAGGGGAGAATTCAAAACGAAATACTAATTGTAAAAAACAAACCTTCTGAAAATGATTAACATAACAATATTGAAGGGGTGGAGAAGAAAGAAAATAACCTTAGTAAATTTGTAAACAATATTTTGCATGCATATTGTAAGGCGAAAGACAAAAGAACTCTACATGATTACTGTACTCTAGTTAATATATATTTTTGTTTACTCACAGTCATATGGATTTACAAATATGTAACTACTTTAAGAACGTATTATGTCTAAAGAATAAGTAAATATATTGTAGATAGTAAGAGCAATTTTGCTCATTGTCATAGAACAAAGTTACAGATAAGGAATGAGGGAGAACTAGAATGAACCCTGTGGTGTGGACTGAAATTGAGGTATTAGCATGGACACACAATTTTTCAATACATATAGAGAGTTGGCCCTTCATATCTGTGGGTTCCACATTGATGGATTCAGCCAATTGCAGGTGGGAAAAATTGGGGGGGGGGAATGAATGCCTGCATCTGTACTGAACATGTACAGACTTTTCTCTTGTAATTATTCCTTAAACAAGACAGCATAACAACTGTTTACATGCCATTTACATTGCATTAGGTATTATACATGATCTAGAGATGACTTAAAATATACAAGACAATGTGCATAGGTTATATGCAAATACTACACCATTTATATAAATATAATGGACTTGAGCATCTATTGATTTTGGTATTCCCAGGAGGTCCTAGAACTAATGCTCCATGGATTCTGAGGGACAAATCTGTGTGTCTCACACACTCACTCACTCACACACACACACACACACACACACACACACACATTCTTCGATAAACACAGACGTAAATATGATTGTGTGTGTATGCTGCTGAACAAGACTAGAAACAGTGGCACCTCTATAACAGATGGATCATATCTATGACCCAAATCTCACTTTCTAAATATCCAAAAGTAGAAATCAGAGTTTGTTGGATTAGTTGATTTGAGGGCTAGGATAGGAAATAAAAAACAAGATGTGCGAAAACGTTTTGTTCTTGTTGTTTTCGGAGACAGAGTCTCACTCTGTCACCTAGGCTAGATTGCAGTGGACCATTCACAGCTCACAGCAACCTCAAATTCCTGGTCTCAAGCAATCTTCCTGTCTCAGCCTCCCAAGTAGCTGGGACTACAGGTGTGCACCACCACACCTGGCTAATTTTTAATAATTTTTGTAGAGATAGGGTCTTGCCATGTTGCCCAGCCTGGTCTTGAATTCTCTGCCTCAAGAAGTCCTCTTGCCTCAGTCTCCCAAAGAGCTGGGATTACAGGTGTGAGCCACTATGCCCTGCCATACTATTATTATTGATTGACAAATAATAATTGTATATATTTGTAGGATACAGTATGATGTTTTGACACAGATATACATTGTGGAATGAACATATTAGGCTAATTAACATATCCATCACCTCACATACTTATCATTTCTTTGTGATAAGAACATTTAAAATCCATTCTTTTAGAATATAAGCATATTTTAGGGTATTGTATTTTTCAAAATATTTACTATGATCACTGTACTATGCAATGGAATCACCAGAAATTGTTCCTCCTATCTAACTGATACTTTATACCCTTAGACCAACATTTCTTTTTTATCCACCCTCCCACATTCCCACCCACCACCCTCACCCCTTAGCCTCTGGTAACCATTGTCCTGTCCACTTCTGTGAGTTTGAATTTTTTAATTCCACATATAAATGAGATATTTATGCAATGCTCATACAATATTTCTTTCTATTGCTAATTTATTTCACTTATCATAAGGCTTTCTATATTCATCCAGGGTCTTCCAAATTACCAAATTTCACTCTTTTTGAAGCTTGAATAGTATTCCACTGGGTACATATGCCACATTTTTTAATCTATTCATCTGTCCATGGGCACTTAAGTTATTTCCATAGCTTGGCCATTGTGAATAATGTTCCAATGAAAATAGTAGAGCAGACAGCTCTTTGATATACTGATATAAATCCATTTAGATATATATCCAGAAATGGGATTGTTGGATATCATATGTTTTTTCTATTTTTTAATTTTTAGAGGATCCCTCATACTGTTTTCCAAAATGGCTGTACCAATTTACTTTCTACCAACAGTGTACAAGTGTTTCCTTTTGTCCATATCCTTACCAACATTTATCTTTCATCTTTTTGATAATAGCCATTCTATCAGGTATGAAATGATATCTCACTGCTCTTTAAATTTGCACTAATAACTTGCTACAATCTCAAAATCCTGGGCTCAAGGGATCCTCCTGTCTCAACATCCTGCCACACCTAGCTAATTTTTAAAATTTTTGTAGGGAAGGGGTCTCACTATAATGCCCAGGCTGGTCTTGAAATCTTGGGCTCAAGCGGTCCTCGTGCCTCAGCGTTGAAAGTGCTGGGATTTCAAGTGTGAGTCACTGTTCCTGGTCTGGAAAATGTTTTTATGCCAGAATGTAAAAAGGTTTGAAATGAAGGAAGGAAGGAAAGAAGACTGATTTACACGAGAGTGAAGCTGAAAGATCTCCCATTGATCAAAACTGAAACAATTGGAACAATAAATAACTACAGTATTAAATTCAAACTGAAAGAATACTGATCTCACACTGATATGAATAATTAATTGAATAAATAGAAAGAGAAGAGACAGCTCTCCTTTAGAAAGTAATATCAATCTATAACTGTGAATACCACATACTAGTATCACGTATCTCCTGACTTGGTACATTGAGAAGGGCATATCAGTCTTATCACATTCTTGAGGAAAATCCACACCCTCAATTGACTTATAAAGAAACACAAATCAAGGGAAATGTTACAAAGTGATCTATCAGTACTCTTCAAAGTGTCATCATCATGAAAAATAAGGAAAGACTGAGGAACAGTTTGGGAGAGACTAAAGAGATATGATAGCTATATACATGTGAGGTCCCAGATTAGATCTTGTAATAGGTAAATAATGATAGCAGAAAAACTGATGATGTCCAGGTAGAGTCTGAGATTTAGTTCACAGTAGTATGTAATATTAATTTCTTGAGTTTGTAATTGAACTATTATTATGTATGATGTTAACATTAGAAGCAGGATGAAGGTACATAAGAAAGCTATAGACTAAGATTATTTCATTATAAGAAGCTTTTAAAAGAGGAAGTACTTTTTGAATCACAGAGTCTATATTTTCATGGGTAAATCTAGTATCAGAGTTCATACTTTTCTCAATTTAAGTTAATGAATGTTTTTAAAAAATCACATACAAATTATAATCACCCTGTATTCCTTAATCCCCATTTTTTTCAAAGTAGTGTTTCACACGTATTCTTCAATGGACACACCAACGATATGCAAGAAATTGTAAGCATCTGTTTAGTTTAATGCACTCAAATTGGAAATCATAGATGGGTCGCAGACCCTCACTGTCCCACTCTGCCTCACTGTCACTCTCTACATTTCTCTGAGAATTCCGTACAAGTTTACTTCTGGTCTTTATAACAACATTTCTAAGTTTCCTTTGTGAACACGAAGATGAGAACACACTCAGTAAAGAAGTTTTAGCCTATGAATTGAGGGAATAATAGGAAATCCGAAGAAAGCATTACAAAAGCCACATAGCCATGCTGACTCCCAGTGCATCTAAAGCTTAACAAACCAAGAAAGTATCATAGGAAACAAATGCCTCAGTTTTGTTCAGAAAACATAATAGGTTTGTTGGTTTGAGAGTTCTGGTTTTGTAACTCCCTAAAATACATCCTTCCATCCCATTGTCCAAGCAGTCATACCTCCCACCTAAAGTACTATCATTGCTCCCTGCCTGCTCTGTTTTATTCAGTCTGAACTCCCTCTAATCAGTTCACACACATTGCAGTTGGCATGGTTCCCAACCTTTTAAAAGTATCTTGTTGTTAAAATAAAAAACAAGATTGTCTAACATACTCTGTAAGCTTCTGCATACTTTGAACTCAATTTTTCTCTCCATACCCCATCTTACACCATTCTCACTTTATGGTCTTTTAGTCACTTGAAATTTTCCTCCTCCCACCCAAGTCTTTGGAACATATCTACCTGGAATATTCTTTCCTTCATCTTATCAGTTAGCAATTTTTTATACTTCAAATTCAGTTCTGTTATATAGGGAAAACTTTCTTAATATCTTTAATAAGAACATGATGGGACTCATGAAAACTGTACCTCAGAATGAGGGATTCAGAAGCAGCATCAGAAGCAAAAGTTCTTCTCTGACCTTCTCCTGTCCTCACGTCTCTCAGTCTCATTATTCCCCTAGGCTGGCCGTGGAAATTAGAATCCCTCTTCCCCAAGACAGATCATAAAATTCAGAACCTCTTTTTCTGAAAGCCAGCCATAAACCTAAAATTATCCTGTGTAAAAACTACCTATAAAGAAATTATCTGATCTACTTGTTTGACCATAGGTCATAAGAGCCCCATTCCAGAGAGGGCTTCATCTCACACCTGGAAAGAAGGAATACAAGCTCAGAGAGGCCAGGAAGAATCTAGACAGGCCTTTCTGGGTTTGTCTACTCAGTCTACTAAGATTAGATGATATTGTCAGGTCAGTAGTCTGAAATGTCGGTTCTTGATGTGCTCTTGGCTAAAGAATGACCAGAAACAATGAAAGCAAGGTAGACACAAAATGAGGTTTACTGAGGAGAGAAAGACAGGATTATAGAGCAAGAGCAAGATACATTCTCCACAAACAACAAATGGACCCCTTTTTATAACAAAAAGGCTTTGGTTATGGTCTGGGGTCTTGTTTTATAGTGTCTGGATTGGGCCCTCCTTGTAGTTCAGACGTCACCATGGAACCACTTTGATGGACAGTTGGGAGTTATATGACCTGAGTCTTACTGCACATGTGGATCTCCCATGAGCCTCTCTGAAAGCCCATTTGGTGGGTTGACCACAATGTAGATTTAAGCTAATGACATGATAATTAGCCATAGGTTGTCCTACGTCATCTTCCAAACCCCATTGCACCTGTGCTACTTGGTCCATGGGCTACAGAATCCTCTGGATTCTTTTACAGTTGGCTGGCTAAGTTCTGACTGGCAAATTCGTAGGATGTTCCCTTTTCCCCAGATGTAGCAATTGCTTGGGGCACCTGGCTTTGTCCTAAGGAGGGGCCAGAGGTCCCTGACTGTCTACCTAACAATACCCTTTTTGTCCAATCAAGGTCCATACATTGTTGAACCTAAACATAAAAAAATGGATAATTTCCACTTTCTCTTTGGGTCTTCATTCTGAAGGTGCCTATGTATACCTGTTAAATAAATTTGAATGCTTTTTCTCCTATTAACCAATCCGCTTCATGTCAGTGACTTTTCAGGGCCTTGGTCCCTACAACCAAATCTATATGTAATAAGTGTGTTCTAAAGAACACAGACCTTTATGTCAATAAAGTTAAAACTCTTTTATATTTACAATTCTTTGCCTAATAATTTCAACAATGTCCATTTTGTTTAATTATCTCCAAGACCTGTGAGTATGAGAACTATGTTAGTTTTTTCTCAGCCACTGGTACAATGCCTGGCACATCATAAGTCATCAATTCATATGAGTTGAATGAATGATATCATTGAAGAGCAAGTACCCATTGTTCCTTCCATGCCTCCCTCCCTATGTGCGTTTCCCATTCACACTGCATTAGAGAAAGTGGGATTAGGTGAATTTGTCAGCCTCTAGCATGATTTTTCACTATTGAGAACATCCTTGAAGCAACCCATCTCATAGGCAAGGAAATACCTACCCTACTAAATTCTGCCTTTGGCTAATAGGTCATTCCGTAGTACATTGTGTTGCAGACAGGGGAGTAGACTCCTGGTCACCGGCCACTCCACTTTATGTAAATTCTCTTCGTCTAATCACTTCTTTTAGATAGAAGGGGAGGCACGGCAGACAGTTGGAAATTTCATGGCCCATCTATGGAAATATAATTTATATAATGAAATATAAATTTTGGCCCTGACACCATAATTAGCCAATTGTGAGACCTTGGCGAGTTATGTCACTTCTCTGCAGTTTCCTAGTCTCATCTCCTATAAGAAGTGGCCTGTCTACATATTCTCACAGATCTTCTTCACTATGATATTCTGTGCCAGATGCTAATGAGCTGTAAGAAATTGTCAGTAAGTTGTTTGTCCCTCAAAACATCATAATTAGAGTGCTATGTCATTTTCTGTAAAACCCTTGGGGCTTTATAAAGAAGAAGTATTCTAATAATGCAAAGTAGTTCTGTGGTTGTAAAAATTTTATTATTATTGTAAAAATGAAAGTGCTGGTTTATAGAGTATTGGTATATTTCCTAATGTTAAAACAAAACTGAATTTTGAAATAAAATTATTTCAATGATATAAAATTTTATTACTTGTTTACTTGTTATGCCATCAAAAGTATCTTTCATTGGCCCATGGTTACAACATTATTCTGTAACCATAAAGATAGAGCCTACTATATATCAGGTACTATGACAGATACTAGGAATTTTAAAAATGAATGAGACTTTCAACCTGTACTCAAAGTTAAATCATAAGGTAATAAACAGAAGAATATATGCTGATTCAGGTAAGCATGCAGTATTATAAAGGCATGCAGGAGCAGAGAATAGCACAAACTCAGAAGCTGGTAAAGTTGAAGAAAGGCTTTTAGCAAGATATGATACTTAGTTTAATCTTTAATAACAAGCCTCATTCTGATCCATAATTTTTCTGTTTTCCAGATCCACTTTTCTGTCTTCAAGGATTTGGGGAAAATTTACATATATATGGAAGAGTTTCCCATTCAGTTGAAAATAATTACTATGCAAAGAGTAGTGGCACCCAGGAGTGTGTCCCTCACCCCATCCCCACTTCTTGTGCTTAAGGAAGGGATTGCTAACCAATCACAGCACTACTTACTGAACCAAGATACAGTCTCTAAGCACTTTTCAACATAACAATTTATCACCCACTGATGATAATAGGTACAAAAGATCAAAGCAATTTTCTATTCTTGGTCAAGTTGAAGTTAAATGGCAGATATTAGAGAAGAAAATGCCCCTTTGCATAGTGCTTCCTCCAATGACTTCAATTTAATTAATCATCAAACAAATACTTCACAGAAACCTTATAATAATTTTGACACTGGACTAAACTCTAGATTTAGCCCGGGAGATATAAATCTAGGGAGGGAGAGAAGATAACCTTCATGGAATATTTAGAAAGAACCAAGTGCTACAATGTGTGGTACGAATTGTTAAACATATATCTAGAGGGGGTGATCAGTTGGGCTAAATACTGATCCAAAAAGACATTGAGAAAATTGTGGAGGTTCAATCAGGCATGAAAGTGAGGTAGGTTTGGGAAGGCATTCAAATCTGGGAAATTTGCACACATGTTAAAATAAAGCCATATTCGCAAAATACAGAGCAACTGTAAGATATCCTTTCACTAGAAAAGTTGCAAAAACTGGTCATCAGAAGATTTCCATGATTCATACTCATGAATAACATTCCATAAGGCATATTTGCAGAACCAAAATGGAATGAGGCTCAATGATTTAGTTAGAAATGTACATCAAATATAAGATTGATGTCTTTTATGAAGAGTCTCTGATCAAGGCTATACTGAATGGTTTCAAAAAACATAAAAATTTCTACTCTGGTGAAAAGAACATTAGCTTTATGCCATTTTCTAAAAAGTATTTTTGGAAAAATCTCAAGACCAAATTTATCAGATTATTTATTGTTAACAGAATTCATACAACAGTGTTATAATATAGAATATGATGAAGCTTTTGCTTTTCTTTTTATTTAGAGAACAATAAAGAAGAACAAACCCCCAATAATGAAGAGTAGATAAAACCAACAACTTGTTGAAAAACTAAGTTTTCTTATTTAGTGCCTGCTGTTTCTTATCTGTGAATACACATTATTCTGAACCCTTAAAAGGCAGGTGGAGGATAAAACAAAAGGAAAAAATCCCTACTATGTGGCAGGCATCTTGTGTAACATTTTCAGTGTATTATCTTGTTTGATTCTAAGGTTAAAGATATATTTTATAGTAAGTGAAATTGAAATTCCACAATGTTATTAATTATGTAAAATTCACTCATATTTTTGTTATGTCTTAAGTGAGGTATTTATAAATTTAAATTTAGCACCTCACAAGGTTTGAACAGGATGAGACTCACAGGCAAAGCACCACCTTAGCAGTAGCAAGGGATAACTACTATTTTGGCTGCCAAAGCCAGCTTATAGATTATACTAGGCAGAGAGAGGCTGAAAAAAGAAGCCAGAAACGGGGTCATAAACAAGTAGCAGTTTAGAAGAAAGGAAAAATTTTTTGATCATGGACCAACAAACTTTGGAAGACTATATAACATGCCTGAAAGGTGGTAGTTTTTGGCATTAACCACCCCGAACATTCATGCTAGCTTTGCTATAAACTAGTTGTTTTCATTGGGCAAGGTAATTAACCTGTCTAAATCTTAATGTTTTTATTCATAAACTTATAAGATAAAAATAATTTTCAGCGGTCTCAGAGGGTTAGTGTGAGAATTAAAGGAGATAATTCTTATAAAGCTGCTAGCATAGTGTTTCATATATAAGTAGCTCTTAACAAACATTGGTTATCCAGTCTTCACTTTACATGGTATAATGAAAGCTAAAGTAGTATAACAGAAATACCATTTTTAAAAGTTTGATACTTGAGTTTTGTCCATGTTCAATCACTGATTTGCTGTGTATCAAGTTTCATGCTACATAAAATAGGAATATGAGTACTCCCCTTCTATATCTTAGGGGGTCATTATACAGATTAAAAATGTAAAACATCTAGCAGGTAAGTGCTTTGAGAGTATAAAGAGCTACACTGATATACAGGGCTATAATTAAGTAATGTCTGATTTTATCATTTTCACTTTATGATTTTGCCAGATTAATTTAAACAAATAGAAAACAAGTGTGATACACACTCTCTCTGTTTCTTAATCTCTAGGAACACTTACACAATTACATAGTTGGAATAGCTCATTCAATTTTGTGGCCAGTGCAAACTTTTCAAATAAAAAATGTAAATAAATGCTTCAAAAGCATTGTAATTTTTTTGGAATTTGTTAGTAATAATGACTAAAGGTCATGTTCCCAAACAGATCGCCAAGCTCTGATCCATTTGATGATCATCATGTGGTCCAGCACAGCCATTAGTAATTTGACACATTAATTGCCCTGTCTCTCTCCTGCACCCATGATGGACATAAGCAGTTGATTATAGTATTCTTGGAGCATGTGAATACAGTCCTCAAGAGACTTCTTATGATGCACTACAAGCAACAACTAGCCAGCAACTTTAATTTGCACAGCAATTGTAACTTTGCTTTCTAGACCATGGCTAGTAATTTTGGAGGTCTTGATAGAATCTTAAACAAGGAGTTTTAGGAGAGAGACTCAAATGAAAAACTTAAATGAATCAATTAGCACTCTCCTGCTTCCCTACTCAATATTGCTGAGCCAACTACATAACCTGTATCACCACCTTTCAGAAGAATGTGTAGACAGATATAGCTGATTATTAATGTGAAAAAAATTTTTGCCTAAATGATGTTGTTCCTAGAGAGGGTACAAACAAATTACACTAGGTGTCATGAGACATAAACTGACAATGAAATATTGTGAAAGGCTCACATCATCAGTATTCCCTTCTTTCAAACACGGAATCTCTGAACTGTCCTTGTTATTTCAGTTCAGTTTAAAATGCTTTTACAGGATGTTATTTGTTTCTGAATATTACCCTTCCAGCTCCTTAGTGGTGTACAGAAAGCTCAATGTGCCTTGAAATAGACCTTGTATAGTCAACATTTTGGTGAAAAGGGAAAACACTGGGCACCCATGCCACAGGTCTTTACTGAATACAGTTACCTCTGAAAGAAACGATACCAAATACAGGCATATATAAGCATGGGTGAGGGGCATACACAGTCCTTATGTAAATGGTGAGCAAAAGAGCTGGGTCTAGACAGAAAGTAGCAAGAGAAACTTTGGGATTAAAACATAAAAAGGACATAGAGCATGATCTATATTATGAATGGATGAAAGTACCGTATCACCCAGTTGGATATTTTGTCCACTGCTGGCATTGCCCAAATTTACAATTTCTCCCCAATTTTTTTTTTTCAAAAAGTTGTCATAGTTATAAAGCTTAACAATTATATCACAAATTTTAATCAGGGCCAAAGAAATTACACAAAGGTCGATCACATCTGCCACAGATTAGTTTTATATGGCATTTGGAGAAAATTGATACCATATGCAATCTGGTTTTATTCTTCCTTCTGTAATTAACCAATGCTAATATGAAATAAATGCATGCTGCTGGTAGGAATCACTAACAAATCTACAATAAATCAGCAATGAACTTCACAAAAGTTTCCAAAACAAGAATTAAATATATTAGATGAAAATAAAATTAAATATTAGTGTTTCAAGTAAATGAAATCACCATCAAGGTGGCCCAAATAATTGTTTCACTAATAACTCTCATTGCATCCACAGAAGTCAGAATTACTATCACTTGCAACTATCATTACAGAAAAGTGATCAGTAGGCAATAGTAATATCATAGATTTTATTTTCTGCAAAGCTGATGAAATTTATCAATATCAAATATAGAAACACTTTTCTGACCATCAAAGTGCCTGGAGAATAGGTCAGGAAGTTTATTTGTGTTTATGTGGGTATACGTGTTTGTATACAACTTACGTAGATTTTGCCATGTGAGCAGTTAAAGCATTACTTCCTTCTGATGCAGCTTTCATCTTTAGGATTTGCAGAGCTAGAGAAATGTCTGGTTCCTATTTGTAGACGCAAGAATATAACCAGGCAGAGAAACATTCAATGGAAAATAACTCAGTAAATGTTCTAAGAAATGATAAGATATGGGAAACACCACATAGCATATTAGAAAACTATTTCTTAAGAAGTCTTAAACAGCAAGACCATTTATAATCTTAGTTTGGAATGGGAAAGGTGTACAGCAAAAATTATTTATAGGTCAGAATAAATTTAGGGTCTCTCATTATTTTCCTAATACTTTATTCATAGGGGCCACCAATGCCAGAACTGGGAATACAACTTAAAGGTGATTTAACCCATATCCCCTAGTAAGCTAATCTTTATCATTAATTTTCTCACAGACACTGTGTAGCTGATGTATGTCACAGCTAGTTTTAGTGCACTGATTAATTAAATTACAACCCTGAGCTTTATTCCATAAGCTCATCTTTTCACACATTGATTTGGAATCTAAATCTTTAGAGAACTTTGAACACATATTTTTATTTTGAGTACAGTAACATACTGTCTCATCTTTCACCTTTCAGCTTGAATACTGAGGGGAAAATAAAAAATATGTGCTTATATCCCCAAAATGATAGTTTCAGCTGGATGTCACATCCTCCTTGATTATAAGAATAAATTCTTTTATAGAAATTTTACAGTCACAGCAGTGTTTGTCATACCTCTCACCATCTGCTTTTCTTGAGGAAAATTTAAAAATGCAAGGCTTGTTTAGTATTAGAAAATATATTAATGCAATTCATTACACTGGTAGATTAATGTGAGGAATTATGTGATGGCCAAAATGAATATAAGAAAAAAAGTGTACGAAATTCAACATCCAGTTAAATGTTCAACATTTAACAACCAGTTATACTTTTTGGCCACTTGCTACATGCCAGTCACTCTTCCAAGCACTAGAGATATACCAATGAGCAAATTAGACAATTAAAAATTCTTACCCTCCTGGAGTTTCCTTTTTGATTAAAAACAAACATTTGAGACCAGCCTTAGCAAGAGCAAGGCCCTGTGTTTACTAAAAACAGAAAAAATTAGCTGGGTGTGGTGGCATGTACTTGTAGTCCCAGCTACTTGCGAGGCTGAGGCTGTAGGATCACTTGAGCCCAGGAGTTGGAGGTTGCAGTGAGCTATAATGACCCCCAATGTACTGTAGCTCAGGTGACAGAGCGAGATTCTTTCAATAAATAAATAAATAGAAAACACAGCACAAAACCTATTAACAATCTACGAAGAAGAGAGAGCTCTCTATACTACTTAAAGGATATTTATTAAAAACTACTAAAATCACAACAATTAATTTGAATGTTGAAAGCATTTTCTTCAAAATCAGGGAAAAGATGAAGTCCACTAACATTATTTTTACTTCACATTGTGTAGAATATTCAAGCCAGTCCAATAAAACAAGATTAAGAAACAATGCTATAGAAGAAAGAAAACAAAAATAATCTTTTAGTATCCACAGATGACATAATAATGTGTGTGTAGAAAATTCAGAAGAAACTATAGGTAAATAGCTAAAATCAACATTTGATGGGTATAAAGCAATACACAAAACTCGATTACATTTCTATACATCAAAAATAAACATTTAGAAAATGAAATTGAAACAGACCATTTTAATTGTATCAAAAATGCAAATTCACTATGAATAAATATAAGTAAATATGTGCAAGATCTCATAAAAATTATAATGTTTATTAAAAGATAAAAGAGTAGATCTGTATTGATGAAAATATATATTATGCTTAAGCAAGTTAAGGCTTAGTAGTCTATACATTTCTTTCTTCCTAAATTAACCTATAGATTCAATACTTTTTCATAGAAATTTCAATATGATTTTGGGTGGGTAGATGAGGAGAACTGACAAGATGATTCTAAAATTTCTAAGAAAGAGAAAGAAACAGAACAGCTAAGACATCCCTGAAGAATCAGGACAATATGGGAAGATTTACCTTACTTGATGCTAATTATTATTATAAACTATGGTTATTAATTTTATTATTGGCACAAGGACAAATTGATCAATGTAACCAAAGGGAGCCCCCCCCCCCAAAAGACTGGTGTATATGTGGAAACTTCTATCTGATAGGTTTGTTTTTTCAGATCTTTGGGGAAAGAATAGATCTTGGTAATTGGTTACCTACATAGGCAAATGGATAGATAGGTAGATAGACAGATTGAGATTGTCACAGATACGTAAAATTGAATAGAGAAGTCGATTTTAGAAATTATATTTGTTATCATACCATAACAGAATTCTTAATAAGACAAGATAATGAAGCATAAGGTAAAACATTGACCAATGATAAATTTGACTACTTTAAAATAAAGTAATCATGAAAAGACACCAAATGAAATGAATGAAAATAAAATAAGCATGAAAAAGCAAGCTATGAACTGGGGATAATATTTGCAACACATATTATTGACTGTTAATTATTACCCAGAAAACAAAGAATTCTGATGAATCATTTACATAAAAATATAGAAAAATGTGCCAAAGAAACAAGCAGAAATGCCAAGTGTTGGCAAGAATGCTAAGCCCCTAAAACTTCCATTCATTGCAGGAGGTCAGATAATGAGCATTAATAGAAAATAAAAATGTTTTCAAAATTCAACCAATTGGAAAAACAATTACTACAGTATCTAGTAATGTTCATTGTGTGCTTAAGATGGTCTTAACAATCCTACTTGTATTAAAATGTTCTAGAGAAACTCTTGAATACATACACTAAGAGACATGTAAAAGTCTCTTTATGGCAGCATCTGTATACACAAACAAAAAGCTGAAAATAAGCCAAATTAAAAAATGCAGTGGTTGAGTAAATTATGATGCATTCAGATAATGGAATATCATAGAGCGCTGAAAATGGATAATCTGTAGCTACATTTGTTCATATGGATGAATCTCAAACTTAAGGTGCATTTAAAAAATTACATCAAAAATAAGTACTGAATATTCCATTAATTCAAATTTCAAAATCAGAAACCAGGTATTATTTAGAGATATGTCAATTCAGTTTAAAGACTAGAAATAAAGCAGGAAAATGATCAATAAAAGTTTACGTCAGTGCTGTTGGTCATCTTGCTTGTTTTTGCACATCTTTTGGGCAGAACTCTTGTTCTGAAATATATTTTCAAGGATGTTTGTACAACAGTCAGCCTGGAAATACAGAGTGTCCTCCTTTGGGACAGATGATTGTTCTGCTTGCTATTAAGAGTAATAAATATTATTTTCCTCTGGGTCAAAAATTGGGAAAGTTTCCTTACAATCACCTCAAAATATTGTGGTTTTCTAAGTTAGGACTTCCTTAGGTGACAGGCAAGCCCACAGTACATGAAACTTCTCTCCAGCATCCACATCACTTTTGTAGGACTTGGGGAGCAAAACGAGGTAATGGAAATGCAAAGTTCACTGTGTTATAAGTTATAAGTAAGATAGTCCTTTGCCTCTCTCCTGGGAATTTGTGTCTTCTGTCAGCATCCACAAAATTGTGATAGGCTAATTTACTAGTTTGCAAGCTGAATAACATTCCTGACCTGTCACAGTTCTTGACAAGTAGAAACATCTGGCAGGGAAGAGAAGAATGTAATTGTAAGTCTCATATATGGGGTTTCTGATTGGAAGTGTTGTTTCATTTCTTTCCCTGGGTGGTAGATTCACAGAGATATAATATGTACATTATTTTAAAATGCATAACATAAGTAAAGACAAATAAATGAAAATGAAAATTACAAGTAACCCACTGTTTTAGAGTCAAATAATGTCATGCTCTTTTTTTTCATAAAAAATACATATCATATATATATTTATATGTGTTTAAATAAATTATAAAGTTGGTATTATACTTTAATGTTGATTTTAAATATTAGTTTTAAAATTTCTGTGATATTTTTTATTTTAAACATTTTTTTCTTATAGTTCTTAATGATTGTAGAATATTTTTTACATCACAGGGATTTATAATAATTTATTTAAAATTATTTATAATTGTGTATTGTTGAACACATGGTTGTTCTTATCTTTTATCCACAACTTCTAATTCATTGATTGAAATCCATGCTAAATTCACCTATTCCGTATACAGCTGCAGAGGCTTATGCTAGTTCTGGGGATGTATTAACACCTAACATTAAATATAGCTCAATGGTGACTCATAATATAATAATAAAGGTCAGGGAAGGTTGAGTACCAGAGAATTTAAATATAACTGTCACAACCACAACAGTCCCTATTGCAAAGGACTTATTTGGGAAGAAACTCTTGGTGGAATGAATATATATTGTTTTACTCCTAAGAAGATGATGATAGATGCTTATGACAAATGTGTTGTCTACACACATCAGTCATAGTTTTATCTATCACTTCCTTTGGCACATGGAATATCCATGTGCCCAAAAAAGTAAGAGTGAGACAAATCATCAAGAGAAGATGGAATGTAGTTTTAAAATTTTTAGTAAGCAATACCCTTTGAACTTAATGACATGGGAGAGGAAGAACAGTGACAGATTTTTAAAAAATGGAAGAATTGAAAAACGTCTTGGAGAAATTCTAGATGCTATTAACTATGAAAAGACAACTTTACATAACTTGTAATTGGGAATAATGTGAACATACACAACTTTAAGGCTTTTTAATAAATGTATACAAGTAGTATCAAGTCTCCTGTTGCTTTAAACAAATGACTTTTGGGGGCATGAAACACAGGACATACAAGTAAGTAAAGAAGTCAGCACTTGAAATTCTTCTCATTTTAATGACACTGGTTATTTCTCCCATTTGAACCTATAAAGTTTAATTATCATAGGATGATTTGCAGTAGAGGTTCAAATGCTTTATCTAAAATATTTAGAAACAAATATGTTACAAATATTCAGAATCTTTCCTATTTTAAAAAGGTAATATGGTACAAAAATTGTATACTATATAATATCCTCAATAGCATCTATGACAGCACTCCATAATCAAATTCTGTAATATTGCTGCAATGAAACATATGAAGAGGTACAATAAGCAAGAAAAATAGATTATGAAGAACCTTACATCATTCATTTCGAGTTTTGCCATCAAATAAATTTGCTGCACAATTATGCAGAAAATGTGGCTATTTGGGGGCCCCATGGGGCTATTTTGAATTTTGTAATTATATATGAAGTAGTGTATATCAGTGTGCTATGACACAAAAATTAGCACAGCACATCAAAGTGTAGTGTAATTTATATTAAATATACTGAAAAATTAATATTACATACAATAGCTTTAAAAATCACAAATATGATTAATCTGTCAAAAATTTTTAGGGACCATTTGGAACTTATCATTATTCTACATTCTGTATAAGACATATTATAAAAATCAGATAAGATATATGTATCTGCATGCTATTAAATTAAAAGTAGTCATGCTTTCAATTTAATAACCACATATTTTACTATATCTTTGAACTCCTGACCTTGAGCGATCCGCCTGCCTCGGCCTCCCAGAGTGCTAGGATTACAGGCGTGAGCCACCGCGCCCGGCCATATATCTTTAACTGTACAAAAATATTTTTATTTATGGCTCTTCAAAAATGAAGAAAATGTGGAAGGTAATGATTTATTTTACTTATTTTCTGTACTTAATTTCTAGCAAGTCAGAACATATTCATGAGAACAAACAACATGGTAGAGAACTAATGTGCAGAAAACTGTTCTGAAGCTGAGCGTGCACCTGTTATGTCCCAAATACTCAGGAGCCTGAGGTAAGAGGATCACTTGAGACCAGGAGTTCAAGTGTAGCTATGTTCGCACCTGTGAAGAGCCACTGCACCCCCCACCGCCACCCCCACCCCCCGGCAACATGGTGAGCCTCATCTTTTTAAAAAAATTAAACTGCATTAAAAAATAAAAGTATGTTTTTAAACAGGAAAGGAAAATTATGTTTTGTATCATTGAAACCAAAATCCTCAGACAGAAGTCTAGATTGGTTCATGTCCTGCATCCTATTTCAGGAACTCTCTCTCTCCAACAGATCAGATGCTAAAACTGTTGCACACAAGACCCAATAATCTGAAAGGTTGAACTTTCCTAGGATGTTGCCTGACACCATAAAATACAGGAGTACCATTTTCAGCCTCAAGTTCTTTGTCTTAACATAAAAGATTTCTTGGAAGGACAAAACTACAGTAATAATACTAGCTGTTGAAAATTATCGAGCATTTCCTACACACTAAGCATTATTCTTTACATGTAACTTATGATATTTTATTTAATTCTCACAATATCTATATGTAGGAAATTATTAGTACCTGAATATTACAAGCAAAGAATCCTTTCTAGAAAAATCAAAGACCTTACTCAAGGTTGTACAGATAAAAAGCGATGTACCCAATCTGGAAAGAGGCTCTGCGTGACCACAGAACTTATGCTCTGGAACACTAGTTTGTTTCACCATGGGTGTTCATTAGTCAACAATGTAATATCACCAAAGCACATACATGATTGCTCTATTTGTTCATTTTACTCCAATTACTAGGTTATCACTGCATTTCATATATGAGCATGTTCAAGCAAAGGGAAAATTCAATCAATTTTAAAATAATTTCCTTTCCACCTGTTTATGTCCTCTGCCATTTCCTTCCTCAGTGTTTCATAATTCTCCCTATAGAAGTCTTTGACCTCCTTAGTTAAATATATTCCTAGGTATTTTATTTCCTTTGTTGCTATTGTGAAGGCTACTGAGTCTTTGATTTGGTTCTCAGTTTGACTATTGTCAAACCCAGATATAAAACCATCTTCATATAGCCATCTAATATTTGACAAAGCAGACAAAAACATACACTGGGGAAAAGACTCCTTATTCAATAAATGGTGCCGGGAACACTGGAATAGCCACATGTGGAAGACTGACCCCGGATCTCCACCTCTCACCTCTCACACAAATCAACTCAGAGTGGATAACTGACTTATAGTTTCAAACCTAAGGCATGAAACTATAAAAATTCTAGAAGAAAATATTGGAAAAACTCTTATAGACATTGGCCTAGGGGAAGAATTTATGAAGAAGACCCCAAAGGCAATCATAGAAACAATAAAAATAAATAAATGGGACCTGATCAACTTAAAAAGCTTCTGCACAGCCAAGGAAACTATCACAATAACAAACAGACAACCTACAGAATGGCAGAAAATATTCACTTGCTACACATGTGATAAAGGGTTGATAACTAGAAT
>CAUYRT010071842.1:0-17378 GCA_963574885.1 Lepilemur ruficaudatus
TCCCTGAGGCAGAGCGGTGAGAACCAGTCCATGTTGAGACGAAAACATTCTGGGAACAGAAAATAGTGGTGGGAAAAGCTGGGGTAGACTGGGACAGATGCCAAAAGAACAGTGTTAAAAATAAAGTTGCTGCAAGCAGGAATTGCTGCAGTCTTGTATCGTTTCTGTGTGTCTGTCGTTTGTTGTCTGTCTTCTGTGTTCAATTCTCCTCCCCAAGTGGAGCCACAACAGTATTAAAGCATTGCTTCATATCTTGCTAAGAGCTCTAAAAGGGTAAATATAAATGAATGTTTCAAAAATCATCTTGGGTCAGCTAATTAACTTCTCTCAAACTGTTTTCTTTATCAGTAAGTGCATAATACTACTTTAGAAATTAATTGTGAGGATTAAAGGAGATGATGCATGTAAAGCACTAGCAGAGAACCTGAAATATTATCTGTCAAACCCCTCCTTCCCTCATCTCCACCCTCACGCTCAGTAGATAGTCCTACATACAACTTAACAAAAAAAGTCAAACCATTATAACGGAAAATTTGGGCTTTCCTATGTCAATATCCATTGTTTCCTTTTCCCCTTAGGCTATGCCAGAGAAGAGTCAGCACTCCAGCACTGCAGGCTAAAGGTAATGAGTAATACTCCTTCTTTTTCTTCTTCTTGTTTTTCCCTTTGGTTTGTTCAATCGTTCTTTATTAACTGGGTAATTTCCATTTGTATTTAAATACACACAATTCTTTCTCTATTGCATTTTGTGGAGAAATTACAATCATATATAATTATGGGGTACACAGTGATGTTATATGTGCACAGTATGGAATGACTGACTCAAGCTAATTAATATATCCATCACCTTAACTAATTATCATTTATTCCTCTTGTGTAACTGCAATGTTGTACCCTTTGACCACATCTCTCATTTCCCCTATTCCCCGGACTCTGGTAGCCATCATTCTACTCTTTGCTTCTAAGAGGTTGGTTGTTTTAGATTCCACAGTCATCTTTTAAAAATAATTTTACCAATCTTACATCAATGCCCCCTTTCTACCTAATCATTTACCACTGCACTCATCTTTCTCTGAGGTCTTAAATGAGTCCCTTGGGGATAAATCAAATGAGTTCTTTTCAGTCTTCATCTTACTTGACGTCAACATCACTGGACACTTTTGACAACTCCATGTTTCTGGTTACACTCTTTATTTTACTTCTATTGATATAATACCATACTAATTGGTTTTTCATTGGCTACTTTTTCTTAGCCTTTTTTAAAGGATTGGTCATTTCCCTCTATTTGGCCATAAATGTTTAAATTCCTTAATGAAAACTCTTGATGCTCCTCTTAATAAGTTTCATCCATCCCTTGGTGTGAATTATTTCTATGCTGATGATACACAAATTCATCATAGAATTTGGCATTGAACTTCTGCCAACAAGGGACTTTCTCACATCTCCACTAGAATGTCTTAGAATCACCTCAAACTCACCTAAACAAATCTAAATTAATATTCTTCCACATTCTACCAAACCAGACTTTCTTATTTAGTTCTGTATCTCACAACTATGCAGTTTATATCTCTAATTGCATAAGATAAAAAAACACCAGAAACCATCCTTCATGCCTCTTTTGTCTCCATATCTAGTACATTATTCTTTTAATTTTTACCTTCTATTTATTATTCAGTTTTCTTCATTGTCATCTCCACAGTCAATGCTCTTCTTTAGTCTTTCACCACTCTACTCTCATCTCTTACCCCACACTTACCTTTTGTCCTTGTATCTTCTCTTGCCCTATCTTTATTTGCATGCTGCATTACAAGCACAGTAATCTTTCAAAAAGTGACACTCTTTGTGCCTCTGGTCAGGGAGGCTAAATAAATAATACTTTTTTGTTTACAACATGCTATGATCATTGGTCTCTGTGAAGCCTCACCATTTTTGTCCCCTTTACCCTTCCTTGATCTCTCACTCCCCTGTTAGCCTCTGATGTTTGAAATATACTTTTAATAAGTACAAACATTAAATATTGTTCTATGTATATATAATTTTGCTATAGACCTTACTCTCTTACTCACTCAACAGTGTTTTCAAGATATAACAAGTTTCTAACTGCTGCATTTCAATATGTATCCCTCTTATTTTTTTCCATTCCTTTAATAATAAACACATAGGCTGCTCCTAACTTCTCAGCACTACAAACAATGCTGCAATGAACTTCCTTTGAGATATATTCTCCAAGTGGGTGTGTGGCATTAGAGATCATGGTATGTTTAACTTCAGTAAGTATTGCCAGATTGCTTTTCTGAATAGCTTCACCATTCAACAACACTCTGCGTACATTCCTGCCTCTCTATAACTTTGCAAACAATTACTATTATACTATTTTCTAATTTTTGCCAACATGTGTTTTTATTTTCACTGTATCGCTCTGATTTCCACTTTGTTTAAGTATATCTTCATATGCTTTTTGCCTAGGCAGTCTTCATTTTCTGTGAACTGCCCAGTCATTTGTTTTGCTCAGTTTTGTAGTGAATATTGGTGTTTTTCCTGAAGGAGCTCCTTGTACATTCTATGAGTAATCTCTTGTTCGTTGCAGAGATTTTAACATCTTCTCCAGTGAGTCATCCATTTGTTAACTTCTTTGAGGATTACTTTGTTCGATATAAATCTTTAATTTTGATAGAGTCAAAACATCAAATTTTCTTTTGGTTTGTAATTTCTGAAGTTGTTAAAAAGGTCTTTCTTCACACCCAAGACACAAACATATTCTATATTTTTCCCATTAGATTACTAATTGTACCATCCACATCTGCACATTACCTTTATACAAATTGTGAACCAGTATCTTTAATACCGTCTATTAAACCAGGAGTTAGCAAACTTTTCCCATAAAGTGCCAGAAATGAAATATTTTAGGCTTTTGGGATAAATAGTTTTTGTCACTGCTATTCAACTCTGTCGTGGTAGCACCAAAGCAGCCATAAACAATAAGCGAATGAAAGGAAGTGGCTGCACTTCAATAAAATGCGTTTGCCGAATGAGGTGGAAGGCTGAGTTTGGTCTGTGGATCATAGTTTGCATTCTGACTCTAGCAACACTCTCTTTACCATTTATAAATATATTATAAATATATTTATAAATCAAGTTCCCATATACACGCAGGTTTCTTATACTCCCATCGTAAGCCATTTGCATGTACCTTTTCCATGCCACCTTCATCCAGTAAACATCCACTTTTACCTACTTCATCTTCATTTGGCTTAAGCATTACTTTCTCAAGAGGCCCTACTATCTAGTATAGAATCCTTTCTTATACATCTTTAGGAAACCATGTTCCTTTACTTTGAATCGCTTAGCTCAATATGTAATTACAAAATCATGTATATGGTAATTCGGTATCTTTCTCCCCAACTAAGTACTTAATGCCCTTAGAGCAGGTGCCATGTCTGTTTTAACTCATTTTATTTCCAGTGTCTATTATAGTGTCGGCCCAACAATGCTCACTCAATAGATATTTGTTGAAAGAATGAATGAATGTGTCAAAAAAGATTCTAAGAAAACTGGGTCAATTTTGTGACTAATTCAGGTCTCAAATAATTTCTACTGCATATTTGAGGTTACTCTGGGGTTTTCATTCATAGCTGATAATAAAATCTTATTCTCTCCCTTTAACACCTTTGATTCCTAGGCTTCATCATACCTGCTACAATTTAATCTCCTTTCTATCTTTCTATTAAAGAAGAGCTAGGTCTGCTTTTTTAAAGAATCAAGCAGATTATTTCAGATATGTTCAAAATCATACCTTCATGGGCTTATTCAGGAATAAAATGTCATATGTGGTGTGACATTAGACAAGAACATCATTCATGATAATATGTAATATTAGAGAATTTTAATTTTTGAAATACTATGTAAATTAATTGTACATTTTAAAACTCAGAGGAGGATTTGTTCAGTGACAATGGTCAAAAATTTCTTGAAATATTTTCCTTCAGGTACCACAGTCATGATAGCTAATATTATAAGTAAGAAAGTGTTAATTGTCAATTGTTTATAGACAGGAAACATAGAGTATTTGCTGAAGGGGAAGATGGTTTTCCTTTTCCAAACTAAGATTAAAAAAGAAAATTCAGAACCAATATAACATCTAATAATGCCAGATGCTTTCTGTATTAAGAATTTTTTCATAAAGACTCTGAGTCATGTTTAGTTTCCCATAGTTTCTGTTAATCATCTAACTGGGCATATCAAATCAAATTGCTGTTTTTTCTATTCTCTTTAAGCTTTTTGCAATATATTGCCTAGATATTTTCTGTTTCTTTCTTCTGATTATTTTTTTTTTTGGATTATTTTTGGACTCCTCTTATTATCCATAACTTTACCCATTAATAATCTAATGTGCAATAACATATCTAATATGCAATCATAAGCAAAGCAGAAAAGTAGGCAGTGAAATATTTGAAAACTCTGTCCTCTTCTCTTGCTGGCTGCACTGCTTTTCCATTGACTATTGAAAAGTACAACGTGTTCATTGGCCATTCTGTTGAAGAGTATATGTATTTCAAATATTCATTCCCTTTCAGAGGAATGAATATCCACTGAAGCCTCAAAAGAATGATATGGCCTAACAACTAAGACAAAATTATTTAAAAACTTAGACTAACATGCCTGAAAATATTGTTGTATAATTTTTTGGTCAACTGTCAGTTTTAGGTTTGTAAGGATTTAAAGCTATTTAAAAAAAAAAAAAGCCGAATTAGTTAAGGGTTTCAAAACAGACAATAATGAAGAGTATGAGACACTTGGAGAGGAAGGAGACAGACTTTATGATTCTAAAATGTCTCTTATGCTAAAATATTAATACATGAGAAAATTATAGCATTGGAAATAATCAAATAGTGACAGTCATATACACTGTAATATGACACTATTCACTGAAAACAAAGAAAAACAATTAACGAAAAGTTAATTTCATTATTATTCTTTCTTTTGTACAAGACACTGTTATTTGCCAATAACTTATAAAGTGTGCCAATAACTTATAGTAGTTGGAAATACAAAGGTGATTAAAACACAGGCAGATGGGAGGGGGGAGGACGGGATGGGTATATACAAACATAATGAGTGTGATGTGCACCGTCTGGGGGATGGACACCCTTGAAGCTCTGACTCGGGGCAGGAGCAACAGCAATATACTCAATCTAAACATGTGTGCCCCCATCATATGCTGAAATAAAAAAAAAAAACATGGACTCTGTGCTCAAGATACTTCCCGTCTAATGCTTAAGCTAATCAAGAGATAAAATACAAATATGCCAGTGATAATATTTTGTTAGGAAACCAAGGTTGTAAATCATATTGATAATTTATAGAAACAAAGTACATAACTAGAAGGTAAATTGGACTTTACTTGGCTAGATAGAATAAAAATAATAGAAGAAAATGATACTATACTACTCATCTATACTTAATATTACTTTTATAAATTTCAATTATTTTAAATTACTTTCTGGATCTTCTTTATACGGATTCTTGAATATAAACCATCACATTTATTTCTGTTCAAGTATTTACTTCTATATTCTTACCAGTTAACTACCTGATTAGGACTTCATGACTATTATACAAAATTCCCGTTGCATCAAAAGTTTGACAACTGCAGCTATAAGAACTCTTCATTATGTTAGATGTCATAGAACTTTACGTTTGGCAATTTTATTTTAAATCATTATCAGCGTGCTTTATAAATCTTGTAGCCCATTCACTTATAATTAATATTTCTAAAAGTCAACTCTCCTAGTGTGTGTTTATCTTGAAATGTGAAAGAAAAAGGAAAGACAATCTTGTGTTTCTTATGTAATAAGAGTCCCTGGTAATAGAAAAATATCTGTCTGAAAAAATAGAGAAGTGGCATTCTCATGGCTCCATTATTGCTCATCAGTATTTATCATGTGGTTTCCACATGAAAGTCACCAAGAGCTTTTGTAGTTAAGAGACGGCAAATGCAAAACCATTCTGTCAATATTGCCACTGGTTAAAAAATCTAACCACAATTTGAATATTTTCAAATCTGTAGGATTTCATTATCCTTGCTACTCAGTACTAAAAGACCAAATATCCATATAAAAAAAAAGTGAACTCACTAGCTTTCATAGTTTTCTATTTTTCCAAACTTGAATTTCCCCTCACTGAGCCTGACCACCATCATAACACTGAAAGTAATAACAGAGAGAAATTAATTAAATGACTGTATTTAAGTCACAACATTTTTTTTTTCGGCATTAGGAACTAAAAGAGTGTGGATTGAGTAGTTTGGAACTGACAGCAGTGCTGTGAAATTACAATGCAGCCTTGATAATTATCCTCTTCATTATTTTTTAATATGTATCAAGATAAATATAGCATTTCTTTTCACTTTTAATGGCATGCAGTTTAATAAGAAGATTGGAAGGGGGTGTTTGTCTCACAGTGTTATTTACAGTTAAAGGTAGTGACAAAGGAAAGGGTAGGACATTAATGATGTGGACGCATCAATACTGAAATTGACATTGATTACATTTTCATTCTATACAAACTGTATGCGCACAGTTAAAATAAAACAAGATGCACTTTCTTCACAAATTTGAAACTGCTGACGACTTTCATTAAGAAAATATAATGCAAAAATATAATGCAATTAGGGGTGTACAAAATGATTTTCTTCTTGTCTCAATTATATCAACGGTCAAACAGTTGAGGTTCACACAAATTGAAAATGTAGTTCATTTAATATTGTTTGAAACTATGCTTAGCATTTAGTGAGCCTTTGGAATCCTGTATTAGTCCAGCTCCTTACTGTACTAGCTTCTTTAGATTTTCAATTTCCTCAAGTTGATGTAAGTTAAATTTAATATATGTCACGAATTTCTTCTTACTACTAACAGCATTTACATTTTCAAGATAAAATTTTTCCTGCTTTTTTTCTTAAATGTAAAGAACAAATATTGAACATCTGGAGATAAAATTGCTAAGGTTATGTCTATAGGGTCTATTGGCTGAAATGTCAACCCAACTTCTGCCTGAATTTTGTTGACCTGCCTTTCACCTGAAGGTGACATAGGAGCTAAAACAGCCAGAGAACAGTGTGAGTGATCCCCATCTCTTCTGAACTTGAATGAGATTTAGTGATTCACAGGCATAATGAAAACATTGGGTTGTAATTCATTTCCCATTGGCACAGGAAACTTTTTTGTCCATATTGCAAGCTTGTTTTTGGTGTTTTTCTAGATGTTTAGGATATTATTAATGAAAAGGATAAATAGTTTTTTGCACTTGACCTAGTTGGTGGGGAAAAGACCAAAGTTCAAGGAAGAAAGCATTCTGTACTCTTTCTCTGCTAGATTTTGAGCATTGTGGAATAGAACAGGGACAGAACTACCTCCTTATTTGCTTCATATGTAGACATTTGGGAGAAAAGCCTCTTTCCTATCTTTGTTTAATCATTACAGGGAAAAGAGGTTCATTATATGAGACCAGAGGAATAGATAGCTTCAAAGATTAACAGCAACATCCCCTTCTGAGAAAGCAGCAAGGGTTCTGTGAGCAAACAGCCCAATTGTGGGGGATGGATGTCAACAGACAGGCCCTAGATACACTTTCTTGGTTAGTCTTTCTGTCTCCCACCATTGAGCCAGAAGAGCCACAAGCTATCATTCACACTGGTAAAAAATTTAGGAGGGTTGTACTCATTCTCGTGGGACTTTTTCCAGGTATGATGAGTAGAATACATCAAGAATGTCATGTACCTGGAGCAGAAGTTGGGCCAGAAAGAAAAACCACAGGAGATAAATGATAGGTGATACCATAACTTTGTCACATCCAGAGTAGGAACTGTAGGTATCAAATTTCCCGGCTTGGAGTTTCCTCCCCTTTCAGTGCAGATCATCAATGTGGTAATGGACACTCATGTTTACCAACCCCGGCAGCTGTGATAGGGGAAAGATTTAACAATATTTAATTTTTCATTGAAGGGTAAGAAAGAGAATCCATTCAAGTGGAGTTTTGTTAAATATCAAGCATGGACAGAATGTCCTTTGTTCAAAGATGAACAAAAAGAAACAAATATATCCAAAGAAATGATCATGCAGCATAAAATTAAAATAGACTATTACTTAAGAAGCTAAAAAAGGAATATATTAAGAAGATATTATAGGCAACAAAATTGCAACAAAATAAAAGATATTATAGGCAACAACGCTGCTTTCTCATCAAAATATGCCTTAGAGGGGATAAAAGGAGACTTTAATATAGTTAATTGATGTGAAGAGACTGCTGGTTGCAGTAAAGAAAGAATTACAGTTAACTAATAATTATTATAATATAATATTTGTATTCAAAGCAGATTTAGGCAGGAGAAAGAACTAACATTTCAGAAAACTAAATCCTGATATGGAAGGTAAATTTAAGAACTTTTCCAGAACACAAAGGAAGAAGAACAAAAGACAAAAACAGTAACAGAGTACACAGTGGTTTAAAATAGAGTTTATATATCCACAATATAGATAACTGGGAATTTTAATAAATAAATCAGGACAAATAGGATGCAAACAAAAATTAAATTGCAAATTAAGGAAATCTTTCCCGAGATTAAAAATCAACCTTAATATGTAGATTAAGATATTTGTTTAGTACCAGATAAAATTAATAAAAGGAACCTAGATATATGCTGTCAAATTTTATCAATAAGTAAATTTGCATAATAAACAAGGTA
Source organism: Lepilemur ruficaudatus (assembly GCA_963574885.1). NCBI lineage: Eukaryota > Metazoa > Chordata > Mammalia > Primates > Lepilemuridae > Lepilemur > Lepilemur ruficaudatus. The sequence goes on from CAUYRT010071842.1 coordinate 8,741, forward strand.
GACCATAAAAAAACTTTAAAAAATCATATCTTTAAAATGATCTTCAGGTTCCCTCTTGATTTTCTTTCCCTCCCCTCTTTCTTCTCTGGCTTCATCTTCTGTTCTCTGTTTCATTAGCACTGGCCTTGCTGCGGTTTACTTATCAAGCAGGTATGATCTGACATTGCAATCTTTGTACTATCTCTTCCCATGGTCTGCAACAGTCTTTCCCCAAATAAGCATATGACTTAATTCCTCACTGTCTTCAAGTATTTGCTCAAATCTCACCATCTCCAAGAGGCCTACCTTAATACTATATTTCATACTGTAGCAGCTCCCCGATTTCTGCAACCCCTACCAACTCTGTTACCCCATACTCTTCCTCTTCTTTTTTCTTTAATCATAACACTTATCACTGTTAACATAATATATAATTTATACATTTATCATGTCTTTTGATTACTGTTTATCTATCAAAACTAGCATGTAAACTCTTTAAGGGCAGAGATCATTGACTGTTTTTTTCACTTATGTAAGTACTTAGAACGTTGTCTGCCACACAGTAGGCACTCCAAAGTGTTTGTGTGTGGCATGAATGAATGAATAGCATAGCATAACATTATTAAATTATAATAAGAAGTATAAAAAGAATACACAGAAAAGTAATAGTGGATGGTCAAGGAGGCCTTTTATAAGATAAAGAATGAGAACAAGCCATGCAGAAAACTTGAGTAAGAATATTATAGGTACCTGGAACAAAGCATGCAAAGGTTTAGAAGCATGAACAGAAAGGAGGCCAGCATGGCTGGTGTGCAGTGAATGAGGGGGAAGATTGCTCCATGATGGAAGCGGAGCCAGACTGTGCAAAGAGCTGGTGAATAAGACCATTGGACTAAAAGAGATCTTTTAGGCAAAGACCCTGTAAAGGATAAGGAAAGCATGTGGAAAGAGAAAAGATAAAAAGATAGACACTGGAGTGCTTCAGATCTTAGAGTGGGAAGAAGAGAAACAAAGGTAACTGAAAAGGAATATCTGTTAAGTAGGAATAAATTCAAGACTTTGTTGGAAAAAAATGGCAACAGAGATATTTCAAGGAGGGAATGATAGCCTATGCCAAACCTGCTTTAAAATAGATTAGAAAAAAGTTCATTGACTATGACAAATAATCATAAGGATAGCATAAGTGTCTAGAATTATTTCTACGGTCCAGGGCAATTCTAATGCTTTTACATATGTTACTTTCATGAATTTAGACTGCATACCAAACCTAGGTGCCCAATATACTCATTGTTTCCATTTAAAAAATGTGGAAATTGAAGCAAAGAAAAGTTAAGGAATTTAGTCAAGGTTACACAGCTAGTTAGTGATGGGGCAAGAATTCCAACCCAAGAAGACCGGCTCCAGAGTTTATGTTCTTAATCTCTTACTGTGGACATACCTGGTGACCTTTTTAAGCTTAGTTAAATGCTTAGCAAAAATTTTTAAAGATTTACAGTGAAATGTAAACAATTGTTATCTGGAGCACTTCAAATATGTGTCTTCTTCATATTTATTTATTTGAGTTCTCTATTTTTATACCAAAAGCATGATACTTGCATAATTGCATTTTAAAAGAAAGCCTCCTAATTATTAAAATATGAGGAAGCCTGTCATAAAATTTGACATGATAAAGGTAGCCTACTTATATTTGTTACCTACTGTTACATAAAAAAACTGTCTCAAACTCAGAGGCTTTATGCCACAAATATTTATTATTTCACTGTTTCCATAGGTCAAGAATTCATGAGCAGCTTAGCTGGATGGTTCTGGCTCAGGGTATCTCATGAGGTTGAGGTTGGCTGGGGTCACAGTCATCTGATGGCTTGACTGGGACCCAGAAGATCTGTTTCCAAGACAGCTCATTCATATGGCTACGAGTAGGAGGCGTCAGTTCCTCACCACATGGGGCTCTCCAGATGACTACCTAAATATCTTATTGACATGGTAACTGGCTTATTCTAGGGCAAGTGATCCAAAAATTAGAGTAAGGAGAAAGTTACAAATTCCACTTATGACAATGTGTTAGAAGTTATACATTTGGTTACTTCCACATAGTTTTATTCATTTGAAGAGAGTCACTAAGATCAGCCCATTGGGAAATTAGGCTTCACCTTTATAAAGTAAGAGTGTCAAAGAATTTGTGTACATTTAAAGACCATGAAAATACCAAAAGAACAAGAAAGAAGAGGAGGAAGAAGGGGAGAAAGGAGGAGAAAGTGAGAAAGGAAGAAAGGAAGAAAGACAAACCCGTATAACTGGTGATCTATCTGCTTGGAATTTGAGACTACTACATTTTATTAATTCAATCTTTTATATTTTTGTAAATTCAGATTTTAAAATGAATGTATTGCTAGAAAAACATGTATGTTTTAACCATTTTTATTATTAATATTAACACTCTAATAATAACTTTAAGTGACTATTTCAACTTCAGTAAAAAAGTGGCTGCTTTAGTCCAACATCCTGCTTTTATGAGAAGTCTTTCATGTGCATCATCGGATAAACAGAGGAGAGCTCAGTGCAATCTATTCTATTGCAATTTTCTTCACTTTATACTAAATTCCTGTGGCTACTGGCTAACCATTTCACTTCTCTGAGCTCAATTTTCTTTTCTGCAGGCCTTTGGAATCAATAGATTTTCAGTTTCCATTCAGTTCTGAGATTTTGAAGTCTACAATAAATTTCAAACTTCTCTAAGCCTAAGGTTTCCAGATTTCAGTAATGATGAATATAACTTTAGCGCTACTCTTATGCAAGTGAAAATGACATTTTATGTCAACTAGAAATGCAAGTAAGGAGAATCCCAAGAAATCTGTTGTGAACTATGGTGTATTTAATGGTTTTATCTTACTGTGAGCCCCCATGTGCAGGATTGAAGCCCCAAGAGGAGACAGTAGGAGATAATGCTTTCCTAACAACACACCATTTTATTTGCCATAATCTAAGAAATGCTTTCATAGATCTTACATAGAACCATTTTCCAGAAAAGCCATATATTGGACAAATACAACTTTTTAAAATTCTCATTTAATTTGCTCTTCATTTTAATACATTTTTCTTTAGTCTATGTTTTTGGTTGTTGAATCTAACGTAAGTTAATTTGAGTTGTTGCCACTCATTTACTATACAGTTGCCTCCACTACTTCATTTTGCCAGTGACATATATACGCTGTTACGGCATCGGGTTCTGTCATTTCATGTTACTCTGCTGCCTTATAGAAATGGCCTCTTTCTCTTTTCTTCTGACACAATCTGTTGTGAGAGGTCATTTCAATCTGCTCTATTTCTGAACGAAGTCTCTTAAGATTGGTTTTGGGATTTTGAATTTCTATTTTAGCTTCCCACATGAATGACACCAAACATTTTCCCATGTACTCTATGTCATGTCTTATATAGAAAGAAAAGATAGAAGGAGAGGGTGGAGGGAGGTAGGGAGGGAGGGAGGGAGGGAGAGAGAGAGAGAGAGAGAGAGAGAGATGCCTTTCTTTGAGCACTGTCATTCTCCATTGAAATTGTGCCTATTTATTAATAGTCAGCATCAGGCTTCTTAATTAAGCTACCAATACTGTCACTAATAATCCTCACTGTTCACTTCAAAGTAAGCATCCTGCTCTTTCTTTCTCCACAGGTTTGCATTTCTTTAGTGAGGCATTGCAGCCATGCTGCTCCTAGGAGCTTAAAAAGCCAGTGGTTCATCAAACACAATTCTAGTTTACAATTCTATGCTACAGAAGACACTATTTACCTATCTTTCCTAGAAAATATGATCCCTACAGTGACTTTTTTTCCTGGCATTATATTTCACTTAAGTCTAATCCAATGATCCTGACATTTATAATTCTTATTCTTTCCCTAACGTGTGGAGTGACCGTTGCTTTGATTTGTCATCTTGCCTTTAGTAGAGTCGAACTTCCCACCCTCGTCTTACACTTACCACTCTGATTAGTGGCAGACTGAAGTGGCTGGTGAGTTGTGACTTAAGAGCATTAAACCAATTTTGTTTTTGGCCCTCGTCTCCTCATGCCTATCCTGTCACAGGAGATCTCTCCAAGCTCTTCCCAAGAAAGGTCATCATAAGACATAGAAGCAGGAAGAAACATGAAGTCTGTTGATTAAATGATAAACCAAGGCTTTGTCATTTTGTCTTTGATGCAATCTACTTTATGTACAGTTTTATGACTAGGCACTTACCTTGTTGTGCCTTCTCTTACTTCTAATCTTGTGCCAGAAATTTACCACAAGATACAAAACATGTTTCTTTCCATACTAATTCCAACTTGGCTCTTGACTATCCCAGCCTTTACCCAATTACAGTTTTTATCCTTCCATAAAACATGGTTCTGGACTCAGTATCTCATTGGTCTCCCTCTGCGTTTTTAGCTATTAACTTGGAATCAGGACAGATAGCTTGAGTCTGGAAAGATCATTATTATAGCTTGATTAGCAAGCTGAGTATTTAAAAACTGTAGTATTTTTTTTTTCTGGCCTTAAATCAGAGCAAAGGAGCTGAAGAAGCAGAAAATCTGAAATATCCATCAATAGGGTGTGAAAAGAGAACATGAGAGATGGTGTTAGAGAAAACAGACTGGCCACAATGTGTCTGCGGTTTCCTAGTGAGTCTGACCATTGATGGGACTGTCACTGTCTTCATATTAGCAAACATAGGATGTAGGGATTACGCAAAAAGCCATTTCTCCATATGTTTTCTGGTTTTCCTTAAAGTCTCCATCAGACAACTTGGGGATAAAAAGGCAATCCCTTTTCAAATGGAAGAAACACAAGATCTGTCTTGATTATTGGCCACCAGTATGAGTGATGGATAATTTATTTTTTCTGCTTTTTACTGTGTCTTGTGAAATGATTCAAACTTAGTATCTGAATCCATAATTGTCTGAGTGTTAATGATATTGCACAGAAAGGGTTATACTGCTGCCCAAGCTAAAGAGCTATTCTAAATTTGGTCCCCAATTAAGAAGAAGCTCTTTGTGGAACAACCCAAGTGCCCATCAACACATGAGTGGATTAATAAAATGTGGTATATGTATACCGTGGAGTATTGACACTACTCAGCTATTAAAAAAATGTGAACTAATACCTTAGTAACAACCTGGATGGAACTGAGACCATCCTTCTAAGTGAAGTATCACAAGAATGGAAAAACAAACACCATATGTACTTACTTTTAAATTGGAACTAATTTATCAACACTCATGTGCACATATGGTAATAAAATTCAACGGAAATTAAGCAGATAGGAGGGGAGAGGAGGAGAAGGGTAAATTCAAACCTAACAGGTACAATGCACACTATCTGGGTGATGGACACACTTATAACTTCGACTCAAACTGTACAAAAGCAATTCATGTAAACAAAACGTTTGTAATATTCTGAAATTAGAAAAAAAGGGGGGGAAAAAGAAGAAACCCTTTCTTTACATGTGATTGATAATCTCTCTCACATTGTCAAAGTGTATTAACATTCAGTGACTATATTTTGTAAGTGCTTATATAGTAAATGTATATATAATAAATTTAGTGAATTATAGTTCATTCTCATTGTAGAAATGATTCATTTATTCATTTATTTTTTGTTTTGTTTTGTTTTGTTTTGTTTTTGAGACAGAGTCTCATTCCATTGCCCTGAGTAGAGTGCGATGGCATCAGCCTAGCTCACAGCAACTTCAAACTCCTGGGCTCAGGCGATCCTCCTGCCTCAGCCTTTGAAGTAGCTGGGGCTACAGTCGGGAGCCACCACGCCCGGCTAATTTTTTTTTTTCTATTTTTAGTAGAGACGGGTCTCGGTCTTGCTCAGGCCGGTGAACTCCTGAGCTCGAATAATCCTCCCGCTTTGGCCTCCCAGAGTGCTAGGATTACCGGCGTGAGCCACAGCCCCCAGCCAAGAACAAAAGGATTTGTTAAGAATAAATGAATCGAAGTAGGAATGGTTTCAGTTTTTCCCCATTTACTGACTGATTAACACTACGGTGCTCAAATGGTGGTGGTGTCCACCAGGGTTTGGGGGGATGAAGGGGTAGACCCACAGTTGAGGGATGTGGAGAGCATTGTGATGGGGAGGGGCATGCTTGAAATGTAGTTGGGGATGGGAATTAGGGGACTTAATGGGGGGGGGAAATCTTCTAAAACTGATATATGTGAATAGCTGTACAACTTGGTAAATTTACTAAAAATCATTTAATTGTTCACTTAAAAAAAAAAAGGATAAATGACTCATGGCTGGGCGCGGTGGCCCACGCCTGTAATCCTAGCACTCTGGGAGGCCGAAGCAGGAGGATCGCTTTAGGTCAGGAGTTCGAGACCAGCCTGAGCAACAGCGAGACCCCATCTCTACTAAAAATAGAAAGAAATTAGCCAGACAACTAAAAATCTATATAGAAAAAATTAGCCGGGCATGGTGGTGCATGCCTGTAGTCCCAGCTACTTGGGAGGCTGAGGCAGAAGGATTGTTTGAGCCCAGGAGTTTAAGGTTGCTATGAGCTAGGCTGATGCCATGGCACTCTAGCCTGGGCAACAGAGCAAGACTCTGTCTCAAAAAAATAAAAAATCTTTTAGTCCTCATGATGTTTGAATAAAGACTACCATTCAAATACAGCCATACACTGCAAAACAACATTTCAGTCAATGACAGACCACATATATGACAGTGGTCTTATAAGATTATAATAGAGCTGAAAAATTCCTATCATCTAGTAACATTGTAGGTGTCATAATGTAGCACAATGCATTACTCACTTGTGTGTGGTGATGCTGGGATAAATAAACCTTACTACACCGCCAATTGTATAAAAGTATAGCACATACAATCATATACAATACATAGTACTTGATATCGATAGTAAATGACTATGTTACTGGTTTATGTATTTACTATATTATACTTTTTATCATAATTTTAGAGGGCAGTTAAACTTTATACATATATGTAGGTAACTGTAAAACACCCTCAGGCAAGTCCTTCAGGAGGTATTCCAGAAGAAGGCATTATTATCAGAGGAGATGGCAGCTTTGTATGTGTTTTTACCCTTTAAGACCTTCTAGTGGGACAAGATGTGGAGGTAAAAGACAATGATAATGATGACTGTGACCATCTGTAGGTCTAGGCTAATATGTGTATGTCTTTGTTTTTAATGAGAAAATTTAAAAAGCAAAAATAAAAATTTTTTAAATAAGAAAAAGCTTATAGAATAAGGATTTAAAGAAAAATATTTTTGCATAGCTGTACAATATGTTTGTGTTGTAAACTGTGTTATTATAAGAGTCAAAAAGTTCAAAAAACATTAAAAATTTATAAAGTAAAAAAGTTACAGTAAGCAAAGTTTAATTTATTATTTATAAATTCAGTGTATCCTAAGTATAACGTGTTTATAGAGTCTACAGTAATGTACGGTAACACCTTAGGTCCTCACATTCACTCTCCACTAACTCACTGACTTACCCAGAGCACCTTCCAGTCCTACAAATGCCGTACATGGTAAGTGCCCTATACAAGCGTACTTTTTAAATATATATTTCATACAGTATTTTTACAGTATTCTTTTCTATGTAGACATATGTTTCTCATGTGTTACAATTACTTGTCATTGTGTTACAATTGCCTACTCTACTCAGTATAGTAACATGCTGTATAAGTTTGTAGCCTACGAGCAACAGGCTATACCACATAGCCTAGGAGTGTAGTAGGCTATACTATCTAGGTTTGTGTAAGTATACTCTATGATGTATGCACAATGAGGAAATCTCAGAAGGTATCCCTGTTGTTAATATGTTAATGTATTAATTATTATATATGCATACATAGATGTGGTGAGTCACCAAAAGTTACCAAACTTTTCAAGTAATGTCTTCTCAAATCTTTTACACTCTATTCCCTGTCATGTAATGACATTTCTCATACTCTTAAGAAAATACAAGCAATGGGAGATGAATTTGATCATCTTCTACTAATGAAATTTCCAGCTGACCTGTTAGGATCTGCACCCTGTGTTCTACCATCCCTTCTTAAACAACATGAGTTTGAACTGTGCAGGTCCACTTATACACAGATTTTCTTCTGCCTCTGCCACTCCTGAGCCACCAAGATCAACCTCTCCCTTCCTCCTTTTCCTCTGCCTACTTAATGTGAAGAAAAACCAGACGAAGATCTTTATTATGATTTATTTCTACTTAGTGAATAGTAAATGTATCTTATCTTCCTTAGGATTTTCTTTTTTTTATTTCAGCATATTATGGGGGTACAAACATTTAGGTTATATGTGTTGCCCTCCCCTCCTTTCCCCGCAGAGTCAGAGCTTCAAGCATGTCCATCCCCCAGATAGTGCACATCACACTCATTATGTATGTATATACTCATCCCCTCCTCCCCCCTCCCATCTGCCCAATGCCTGATAAGTGTTGTTCCTATATGTTCACTTAAGTATTGATCAGTTAATATCAATTTGCTAGTGAGTACATGTGTTTATTTTTCCATTCTTGGGATACTTCACTTAGTAGAATGGGTTCCAGCTCTATCCAGGAAAATACAAGAGGTGCTATATCACCATTGTTTCTTATAGCTGAATAGTACTCCATGGTATACATACACCACATTTTATTAATCCACTCAT
>CAUYRT010071843.1:0-27759 GCA_963574885.1 Lepilemur ruficaudatus
TGCACCTGTGGCCCAGCTCCTTGGGAGGCTGAGGCAGGAGGATCGCTTGAGCCCAGGAGTTTGAGGTTGCTGTGAGCTAGGCTGACGCCATGGCACTCTAGCCTGGACAACAGAGTGAGACTCTGTCTCAAAAAAAAAAAAATTTGTGATATAGTAATATATGTGCATCTCTATCAACATGCAAAATAATGGAATCTAGTGACAGGTCTAATAAATGCCACGATTTCATAGTAGTGATCAGCATACCTGATATTTCAAGAATAACAACTTTAAAGTGTTATGAAAACATCTATGATCACTGTTGGAGATAAAGTCACAAGTGCTACACTACTGTGGTCTGTGGCCCTCAGTCGTAATTAAAGGAAATACTACATTTCATTTAAAGGTTAGTGGAAATAAACATGGTTTCCCTGCCCCCATCCAATTCATAAATTTCTGAATTCTCCCTAGGACTTCATGGTAAGAATCCCTGCATTAAGTGACAATGACAGCCACAGATCTAGGGGCACCAGCTCCTCGGTAGTTTATGAAGCACTTACACAGACATTACCTTATTTGGTTTTCACAGTAACCTGAAGTAGGCACCGTTATTACCCCCTTACAGATGGGGTGGGAAAACTGAGGCTAAGAGCCACGAAGCTGACGTGGACACAGGCAGCCTCTGGCAGGGAGGGGAAGGGCATAGGAACTGAATTCAGGGTTTCTCCGCTGAAGCCTGCACGGTTTCCCCAACACCAGCCTGAGCTGGAGGGTGAGCAAAGGCAGAGTGGGGCATAGCCAGGCCACCAAGCATGCCCCTGAGGTCAGAGGCAGTGAAGTGGGCAGTGGGGGCGAGAGTCTGGGTACAGCGGAGGTGGGGAGAGGGAGCGGAAGGCAGGCGTCATTGGACAGCAGCAGCCCTGGCCCCACCCCAGCTCCCAGCCGAGGAGGGACACACCTCCCCAAGGTTCTCACACAGGACCACAAGGTTTGGAGGGGCCTTAACAATCACGGGGCCCCCAGCCCATCCTCCTAGCTGGCTTTCCTTTCTTCTCTTCTCACTTTGTGTGTCACTCGATTTGGTCAGCATTCCGTCTGTCCCTTCTCTTCAGCTATGGGGCAGGGACAAGGTGACATGCCCTTCAAGGCTCTCTGAATTCTTTAGCCATGAATTCACCTGTTTGTGTCATAACAATTACAACCTCGATCATTGCACAGGATTTTATAGTTTACCAAATGTTTCCACATGCTTTCTCTCACTTCAGCCTCACAGCAACCCGGCAGAGTGGGCTGAGCAGGCGTATTAACCCCATTTTATAAAGGCAGACACATGGCCGGCTGGCTAACGAGCTTGAGCCAAGGCACACAGTGCACGGTCGGCAGAGCTTCCCGGGTGTCCCCTTCACTGGCTGTCCTGCCGAGGTCCGGGAGTGCCCCTCCGTACAGGAGAGCTGCACCTGTGGCACTGCAGTTGCTCCTCGCTTGTTCTCATCCCTCCCTCCCTCCAATGCACACCCCCGAGGGAGCCCCAGCACCTGGCACAGGGGCCAGCACGTCACAGATACGCCTCTGTGTCTGCTGAGTCTCGAGCGAGTGTGTGAGTGGGTGAGAACCTTCAGTCTCCAGACCCCAGGCCCACCCAGCACACCCTGCTGTCCATGACCTCCACGCCCAGGCTGGTGGGAGGAGGAGAATCCCACGGCAACACAAGCAAGTAGAATAGAAGCCGGGGGCAGAGGTGCTGGGGAACAAAGCAAGCCCACCATACAGAATGAATCGGGAAGGCTTCCTGCAAAAAGCAAGTTTTGAGCTAGACTTTTCCCAACTTTTAAATTACGAACATGTGCAAACATGCAGAAAAGTTGTAAGAATAGTGCAATAAACACCCATAAATACCTAGATACACCAATTGTTAATATTTTGCCATACTTGCCCTGTGTATTCATTTGTGTGTGTACATATTTACATACACGCGCCGAACTGTTCGGAGGTAAGACATGCAGGCACCCCAGAGCACGTCCACATCACCTCCTAAGACTGGTCTATGCCGATATTCCCCATCCTCTGTAAATTTTTATACTAAGAAAATGAATGATCATTCCTTAATATCCAGCTCATATTCAAATTTCCCCAGTTATCCTAACTTTTGAAAACAAGGATTCTATCAATGTTCATGCATTTGAGGTGGATAGTTAGTGCCACTGACGGAGCGGGGAGCAGGCTTTCTTTGTGGGAATGCTCTGAGGTCACCGTGGCACCGTCGTGGGCAGGGTGGCCAGCGGGAGGGTGAGGGGCCTTGGAGCTTGTGCTGAGGAGTTGGCTCTGTTAATCCAGAGCAAGGAGGGGCACAGCCCGAACTGTGCACAGCACCCGGGAAGGCCACTCTTGCTGTTGTTGAACAGACTACACCCGGCACCGTGTTATTCCCTGGCCTTCGCGTGGGTCAGGTCCTGGGACGCCCTGGGATAAGGTGGCCACCTCTGGCGTCCGTCTAGCCTGCCACCTGCCTCTCTGTCCCTTCTCCCTTGCTCCCTTCTGCCCTCTCTCTCTCCCGCCCTTCTTTGCCCTTAAGAACTTAATCAGACCTGCTGAAGAGCCTCCGGGAGAACAGCTGGGCCCAGGGACAGAAATAGCTCCAGCAGAAAGCTTGTCTCTGCCAAAGCCTCCAGGCCTAGCCAGAGTTGAGGAGAGTATGGAGAGCAGGGAGGAGAAAATTCAGAACACCCTCCTCCCCCTGTGAGACCCCACACCTCAGGACTCAGGTGGGACCACCCCGCCCAGCCCCTGCCACCTGGCATTGGGCGAGGCGAGCAGCAGAGCACCCGCCTCTAGAGACCCTCAGGTCAGGAACATGAGCCTGCCACCCCGGGAAGAGGGACCCCACGCGGCCACACTCAGGCCACACTCTGCCATTCTGGCCTCACCCCCCTCATGGCCAGGAGTCTGGGCGTGCAGGAGACATGCCCATGCTGGGGTCACCGCCGATGTCCCGGAAGAAGCAGGCCCCGAGCTCCCAAGAGCGGATAGCACTGCCAGTGTGGACAACCGTTGGGGGGAGGGTGGCCATGAGGCAGCTGTTTGTGGGGTGTTGGGGGCCTGTGATGTGAGGGCTGGGGTGGGGGGGCAAGGCCCCTCCCAGCATGGGACGGAGCTGGAGGTGGGACGAGCAAGGGCCGGGACGAGCAAGGGGCAGGCCGAGGGCCAGGAGGAGGCTCAGCCCACGCTGCCGTGTGTCCGTGAGAGCTCAGAGGAGGCCAAGAACCCCTAGTCTGAACCTGACCTTCAAGTGGTCACGAGGATTTATTAGACAAGGAAGGAAGCAGGACACACCTATTTCATAGTACGTTAGCTTACTGTTACATAGACACATAAATATGTCTATAATATTTATATTTATATAAATATAATTTTATAATTTATTTAAAATGCACATTTATAAATTATATGATAATTAGATAATAAATTATTTGAGAAATAATTATATTAATTATATTATCCAATTATTTAGGGTAATCTCATAATTTTATACTAACTTCCCACTTATATAGTATATGTTTGTATGTTATCTATTTATTTATAGACGTGTGGCTCTGGTCTGTGTGCAGATGAGAGGGTGGACCCTGCTGCCTGGGCCCCCGGTGCCCCAGCCAGGCCTTACCTGGCCTCGGTGTGAGACTCTGAAGGCAGCTTGCCCTCCAGGAAAGTTCTCTTCAGTGTCTCCCACTTCTTCCCCACAACTCCCTGCCACAGGAGACCCTCTCTTGCCGAGCCACTCTCTTGCTTTCTCCTTTCAGCTAAACTGCAAACCCAAACTGAGAAGGAAAAAAGGCCCCTAAGGAGGGCACTGCCGGACCGAAGGATGAGTTCCTCAAAGTGGGTCTTAGGAAGGGCAAGAAATTTTGGGGTGGGAAGAGGCTCCCTGGGTAGACTTGTAGCCCAGCTGGACAACGCTCTCTCTCTCACACAGACACACAGACACACTCCCCAGTGACTAAAGCACCACATGGCAACCCGACCTATCACTCTGGGATTAACACAAATAAGTTAGAAAATAAGGATCACTCCATTTATTTATGGATGCCCATTGAATATCTGCTGTAGGCCTGACCCTGTGCTAGGAGCTGGGTGCTAGGCACTGGGAGTTGGGTGTGGGGTGCTAGGTGCTGAGAGCTGGGTGCTGAGAGCTGGGTCCTAGGTGCTGGATACTGGGTACTACGATGCACAGTCCTGGTTTCTCACTCAGCATAGAGAGGGAGAGGTGCACACAGGCCACCATACCACGCCGTGACCGAGCCGTGAGGGGCCAGCCAGAGCCGCCAGGCTGCAGGGAAATGAGGGTGAGGGAATTCTCCTAAAGGAAGCAAAGTGTGCGCTAAGAGCTTTAGTCAAGAACGGGGTGATTGACAGCGTTCTGCGTGTGCCCAGACCTGAAAGCAAGCGAAAGCCGGCACAGCAAGGGACAGAATGTGTGGGAGGACTGGGAAAAAGACAGGGTTGGTGGGGGACACTCAGCTCAGGAAGGACACAGGAGCCGCCTGAGAAAGGGCCCTGAAGCCACATGCAAAGGTCTGAGCTTAGTCTCGAGAGTACCCGGGAGCCACGGAAAGGTGTAAGCGCGGCGGAGACAAAACACGGGGTGCTTTGAAACAGACCGCACAGGCCCCGGCGCTTTCGCTAAAGGAGGCTCCTCCCCGCACCGCATGGAGCAGCATCAAAGGAATCCAAGTTACTGGTTCAAAAAACATTTGAAAGGAGTTTTAAAACTGATTTAGAATCATGATTCATTTCAATTTTTTCACATTTCTGTGTATATTTTGAAGCCAATGAAACGCTGGGGTGAGGGGCTGACGGGCCGTGGAGCGACAGAGCGCAGACGCCCACGCACCGGGCCGCGGCAGCCCACCGGGCGGTGGACCAGAACTAGTCTCCAGGCAGATGGGGCGGCTCTGTGTGCAGGGGACGGGGGAAGCGCTGACAGAGCTGTGACACAGCCCAGCACGTTCGGTAGCCCTTGCAGGGAAGAGTGAACTGTACATATTCAGACACTCTTCAGTGGTGTCCAGTGAACACCTGAAATGCCACCCTTCACTCTTCTGGTGTTAAGCATCACAAAACACAATCACTCCAGGAAAGGGGACACATTCCATTGCAACATCTCCCTGTGCCTTAGCCCCAGGCAGAGGCTCCTGGTGTTCATGGCTCTCAGGACGGAGCACCCTCCACCCCCACCCTCAAAACATACACTACTGCCCAACCTCATTACTCGGGGCACGTGAAGTTGATTGAAGGCTGAGAAGAAAACTTCCTAGCTATCCCTAACCCCAAGAGCATTGTCTGATGGTCTGTCCTCACCTCCCAACCTCCCAGGAAGGGGTCAGCAGCATACTCTGAGGCCCCCCAATTTCAGATTTCTGAATTAGGATGGTTGCTAAGGGACCTGGCGGTTCAAATCTCCATGGGTAAGTAGGAGGTTTAATTGTGGCATTCCAGAAGGCTACTGCTACCCCATAATAATGTTCCCCTTTGTGTCTGATTCTCCACCAACAATTCATTTCTCCAGGTTGATCATTAGGGGTACAGGGTGGTGGGAGGGCTGCCTAAAAATGTGTGTGTCCTCAGGAGGTGACATACTCCTCATGACCATGTTGTTGAGACTGAGCTCATCCCATCTCTTTTCTGCACATCCGGCGGGTCTGGGCAAGAAGAGGATCCCATGTGCCTGGAACTGGGAGCTCCTTGGAGGGGGGAAGGGTGTGTAAACGGGAGGTACAGAAACTTGAAGACCCACTTCAGGCTTTAGCTCGGGAATGTCACTCCCTTCCACTGTGGTCAGAGACACAGGCAACAGGGCAGCTCATTTCCCATTCATCCATCCATCCATCCATCCATTCATCTAGTCAGTCCATCCTTCACCAAACGTGCATTGCACAGGCCCCCGTGGGAGCACGATGACAAGGTAGGGTCTCTGCTCTCACACCTGCTGCTCTGCTCAGCAGTTTCACCTGGTGCCATGGCTGACTCCTCCACCTGGGCCACCTTCTCCATCAGCCCACATGCTGGAGGCCTGCGTGTACCCTTCAGCCGGTCCCATCCACAAGCCTTCCCTACCCTTTCCGCGTCTGGAGGCACTGGTTACCCTCCCCCACCAACACTGACTCTAAGTGTCCCCGTCACAGTTTCCCCTTTGCATTGATGTCACTGCTTTTACTTATCAAGTCTCGCATCTCTTGGAGAGCAGGGTCCCTGCCTTGGTTGCATGTTTCTATGCCTCCCCAGATGTGTACACAGTGCTCGATTAATGTTTGTGCAATGAATGAATGAATGACAATGAACGGATGAAGGGTGGGTGACTTGGGTTTCTTCAGGATAATGTGAGCCCCAGACAGCTCCGAGTGTCCTTCAGCAATAGGCTGAAGGCATTTAGAAACTTAGGGCGTTTTCCTGTTAGATTGACACAGGATGTAAGCATCTGTTCTAAATGGGTGAGTGTGTGTGTGAGAGCCTGTGTGAGTGTGTGTGTGTGTTTTCCTCTTAAACCATAGGCATGAGATTGTGCTCATCCATGCCCAGTATGTTCTCTGCCTTGTCTGGAATTAGTGGGGACTCAGGGGACACCCTGGGCTCGATCACAGCAAGGCTTTAAGAACTGTTATAGCCGGGGAAGTCTCCTACTTCTATGTTGTGTTTATAATGTACCAAATTTATTCACAACTGCTTCTCGCAACAGCCCTATCTTGTTTTACAGAATTGGAAATGATTGTTCAGAGAGGTTAGGTGACCTACCCAAAGTCACCCAGCTGTGAGGGCAGAGCAGGTCTTCTCACGTGGGTCCCTGCTCTCCTCCTTCCCCCATGCACTCCCCAGTTCTCCACCCTATCTGACAGAGGGGCCCAGGAAAGACCGACTCCTGCCCTGTCTCAGCAGGCCGGGCAGCCATGTCCCTCATCCCCTGGCTGCGGTGGACTGAGGCCCCGCCCCGGCTGTCCTCCCGGAGCCCAGCGGAGATGGTGCTGGAGACGCTCATGATGGAGCTGGCGGGGCAGATGCGAGAGGCTGAGAGGCAGCAGCGGGAGCGCAGCAACGCGGTCCGGAAGGTGTGCACCGGCGTGGACTACAGCTGGCTGGCCAGCACGCCCCGGCCCGCCTACGACCTCAGCCCTGGAGAGCGGCTGCAACTGGAGGATGTCTGTGCCAGGATCCACCCATCCTACTGTGGGCCTGCCATCCTCAGGTGAGCAGGTGATGGGGACCATGGCGGGGCTGCAGGCCCCAGGGAGGGTGGCTGCAGTGCTAGGGGCCCGAGGCCACAGGACTAGAGCCGGGGGCCTAGACGACCCAGTTATCTGTGAGAAGGAGCAAGGGAGGAAAAAGAATCTGAAAGAAGCCATGGGATACCAGCCAGGGCTAGGCGTTCAGAGGGAGGCAGGGGGCAGCTCCTGGAGGAAAGTGAGTTTTGATGCGCGAGAACCCAAGGCCTTGGGCTTCCTGTTCTCCCTGCCTGGGTTGTTACCACCCTGGATTTGGACACAGCTGTCTCCTTCTCCTTTGCCAGTTTATCTTCAATATCACCTTCTTAGAGAAGTACATCTCCAAAATTAGTTTCTTAATTATCCTATTTCATATTAGATTGCACACTAGTCTGCCTGGGGGGTGTGAGTGTGTGTGTGTGTTTGTGTGTGTGTGAAGGATTCAGAGCTCTGGGGCACTGAATATTTAGAGCTTGGGTACAGCAATGCTCCTGAATATAAAAGTAGCCATATAAACGTAAGCTCTGGCCACGTGGTCCTGTCTTGGTAGGATTGGTATTAAAATCAAAGAAGCATCAAGTCCAAACAACCAAGAGTACTTTCAAAATTATTCAAGTTCTTTAACTGCATTTCTCAAGTTCCTCATTTGCACTTCTCCTTGTAAAGGAGTATAAACCCACAATCAAACATTTAAAAATTCCCCTTAGTCTCCCCAAATCTTCCCTCGCTCATCACTTTAACCAACATCTCCATCTACAGTACACCTTTTTCTTTGGAATTCTCCCTAAAAGCTCCTCTCCTTCAGCCCCCTCCACACTCCTTTGGTTCTGTAGTCTTTTTACCATCCCCTCCCCTTCCTCCTGGCTGAGAACCACACCCTCTCGCATTTTTTATTCTGCCCCATGGAAGCCCCCAAAGTGCATCCATGCCACAAGCACTGGGGACATGGCTGGGGTGGAGTCCCAGGTGCTGCTGATGAGACCTGAGCGGGGAAACCAAACCCACACGGGCATGACCGTCCTGTCTCATTTCTGGTCTCATGTCACTGATGTGAAGTTTGAGAAGTCCCAACTCTCCGTCTGGTGGAGGGAACCGGTATTAAATAGACTTGCTGAAGTTAATTCTCGAGCTCTAAGTAAAGACATTCTGGGCAGAGGAAAAGATTAGGAAAGCAAACGGGGACCCCGACCCCGGAGAACCTGGGGCATGGAGGGCACACGTGACTCTTCCTGGCTAGAGTGCAGGGTCCTCTGGGGAAGCAGCAGGGGACCCCTGTGCATGGCAAACAGCTCACCCCACCCAGAAGGTGACAGGCACTGTGGAAGGAATCTCACAGGGCAGTGGCATAACCAGATACACATTTCAGAGAGACTATGCTGGCCAGTGGGTGGAGAAGGAGTGGGAGAGGGTGAGCCTGAAAGTGTCACATCAGTACGGCTGCCACAGTGGAGGGCTCCCCTTCGTGCTCTGGCATTACAACCTTGGGTAAGTGTCAGGATCTTTACATACGTTAGCTCATTAAATCTCAGAAAAAGGTAGCTGTTACCCTAGTTTACAGATGAGCAAGCTGAGGCTCCTGGAGGCCAGATGGGGCAGAGCTGGGATTTGAACTCAGGATTGCCTGACGCAGTAGCAGCAACGCGGGGTGGTTCCTAATTTACTCCAGAAGCAGGGTGGAGTGGACGAAATGGGAACTGTCCTGCAGGATGCGCAGGGGCTACTCTGGGTTAGAGGCTGCCATGCGCCTGTCCCGGTGCGTGGCCCCACCGCGTCCTCCCCTTCCCCCTCCCCCACCCCCTCCCGCCCAGGTTCCGGCAGCTGATGGCAGAGCACGAGCCTGAGGTGCAGGAGGTGTCCCGGCTCTTCCGCTCGGTGCTGCAGGAAGTCCTGGAGAGGATGAAGCAGGAGGAGGAGGCCCACAAGCTGACGAGGCAGTGGAGTCTGCGGCCCCGCGGCAGCCTGGCCACCTTCAAGACCCGCGCGCGCATCTCCCCGTTCGCAAGCAATATCCGGACCATCTCCGAGGACGTGGAGCGGGACACGCACCCGCCGCCCCGGACCTGGAGCATGCCTGAGTTCCAGGCGCCCAAACCTGACTGATCCCCACCACTCCCCTGCTCAGGAGCTGAGCCACCTGCAGGAGGGCATGATGGGCTTGTGACCTGGTCGCTGGGTCCTGGAACCTCCCTACCCACCCCTGATGAGAACAAAGAGGCGACCCCATCCCAAGATATTGCTGTACAATGGAGCAACCTCTCCCCGCCCCACTCTCTTCCTCTGACCATAAAGCCGAGCTGGGGCTTGGAGCTGCATGAGGCCCTCCCTCTCCTGCACAAGACTGTTGGAGCAGCCGCTTCCCTGACAGGTTCAAGGTCTTGGTGGACAGACCACGGCCCCATCCCCATTTCCTGCTTCTGCCTGGAAGGGGGAGAGTTGCCCTGCCTTTTTGCAAGACCTGAGTTCCCACCCCAACTTCTGGGATGTCCCACTCACCCCTACTGCATGGGTGATAAGGGGCCAGTTGGGTGGTGTCTATTCTCTGCTGGTGACTGGCTGATCTCACCCCTGCAGGTGGGTCACAGCCGCATGGGCGGGCAGAGCTGTAAGGGACCAGGGAGATCATTAGATCCACTCTCTTCAGCTAGTCAATGGGGAAATTGAGTCTCAGAGAGTGACACACTTCTGCCTTAAACCTTAGCCAGGTCCCCATGGGCAATGAGATTGTCTATGTACCAATAGTCTCTGCCCCTGAGTCCTTGAATCCTGGGCTATGATGGGACAGGATCAAAGGTTACATCTCTACCTACTTGTGGTCTAATTTGTCTCTTACCTTGGCATTAGGGTAGGGCGGTCTAAGCTGCTTTCCAAGAAAAGTAGCTGGGGGAGGAGGTAGGTTGCCTGTGACCCCACCTCACAGTGTCATCACGTAAGATGCAGCTAATTCCTGGTGGCTCCTCCCAGAGGATAAGCTTCGAGGCCTCAGACTTGCTGCTCTGAAGAGCCCAGGTCTCTGTACAGGAAGTCACACCTGCTCTCCAGCTTCCCCCAGCAAGCGATGCCGAAGCCCCTAATGACCTCGAGGCACCTGAGTGAAATATTCTAGAAGAGCTTTGTGCAAGCTTCACCGTCCTTCTGTTTTCTGACATGGTTAGATCTTGATGATGGGCATGTGGATTACTCATGGCAGGGATCACTTACGGCAAATTTGGAAGGCCAGGCTGCCTCCCCACACACTCTGGGGTTGAAGTGGGGTGTAAGGGCATGGGGCGGCTGCAAGTGCCTACCCCCAACTACCAGAGCATGCTCAGAAAATGCAAGTGGATCTTAATAGTAGTCTAAATAAAAGGTCAGGAGGAGATAAATCAGAGGGAAAAATCCATGTGTTCCCTGACCAAGCTCAGTGGGAAAAAAAATTTTCTTTTTTAATGATCCGGTTTTGGATTATTTTCACTTGAATCTGGACAGAGATCACTATGGTGGAAGACCTCTCACAAACACTACCAAGTGAATTGGCTTATTAACATCATTGGTGCAAGTTGAGAATCACTTAAATTAAATTATACACCTTAAACATCTTACATATTTTATTTGAGGACATAAAAAAGTTCAATCAGTTGCCAAATTTTTGAGGTAGATCCAAGCTTTTTTCACTTTTTTATGATGTGTGTGTGTTGTCTCGCGGGAGTTCTACACTTGAGTTTTATTGGTTTGCATTCTTTAATCATAACTAAGACTACCAGGCATGAACAAGTTTTGGAATAAGCAGAAGTGTTCCTTGGTAAGCAGACGACTCCGTTGGTAGGGGCAAAAGTGCTGGGGGAGAATTAGAAAAAGGCCTACAAGCCGTGAGCTTTCTGGGTGCCCTGGGCAGCGTGTATTTTCAAGGGAATGGTTAACCTGGGGGGAGGTTCAGAGGAGGCCAGGTAAGAGAATGTCTACTCTTTTCCTCCTCCCCTACCACCTTACACGTACCTCTTCTCCCCAAAGAAAGGAAGACCTGTGGCTTTCAACGTGGTGTTCTCTTTTAAGTTTAAGTAACTGGCTGCCACCAAAAACCTTCCCTGCCAACCTCAGCCATGATGGAGAGAACCCACTGGCCTCCGCAGACGCTGGTTGTCCTAGTGCAACCGACCCCAGCTGGTGGCACTCCAATTCATGGGTGTTCAGATGTTGTTCCTCTGGATTCAGGTTGTTAAAGAGACTAATGATGTCTGCTTCCATTTCTGTTTTTAAAAACACAATAACCACAAATAAAAGAACAAAAGGGTTTGAGAGCCTCCTTGTGGGTATCTGATGACAGGTTGGTGGCATCGGAGGGCAAGGGTAGGGCAAGCTCAAGATTGGGACGCGCAGCCTGTCTGCACTCAGCTCAACACCACTAGCCACCACAGGGAGTGGGTGGGGGTTGCAGCACTCGGTGACTGCATTTTTTTTTTACTTTATTGGTTTTTTTAAAACTTGTTAATTATGAAAAATTTCAAACACTCAAAAAAGTAGAGGGAAAAATTTAAGGAGCCTCATATGCCCATAACCAACGTTTAGTAGTTACTAATATTTCACCATATTGGCTTTATCTATCTTTTTGTGAAGTATTTTAAGATAAATCCCAGACATCATGACTTTATACCCCTAAATACTTCAGTCAGTATGCACTGCACAGGAATAAGAAATTTTTTGTACGTAGCTACACTTTCACTATCACTCCTAACAAACCCAGTCCATATGCAAATTTCGCTCTTCCCAACAAATGATTCTTGCAGTTTATTGCTTTGAATGAGGATCGAATCAAGCCCCACACACTGAAAAGAAAGTTACAATTTGTTTTATACTCGGTCATATGGTGGTATTTAATTCCACAATGAAGCACTGTTTAAAGACAGAGTGCTTATGGAACATTCATGTTGACATGCAATAAGTTAATGACGGCACACAAATGATAATAGTTCTGAAATTAGCCTAAAGATGCTCTTTACTCAGATTCTTGTTCTAGTCATTTGATTAAAATTCTTCCACAGTTGCAACCAAGATTCCTTCATACTTTGAAAAGTCATGTTAAAAAGTGACAGCGACACTATACCTAATCTGACTTTCCCTCTGATGAAGATACTTGTCACATCCACATGTTTTATTTTCTGAGACAAGCTTGCAAAGAGCAACCTAAAACCTTCTCCCCTTTTCTTGCTATTTAGAAACAGAACACTAAAATTTACCAAAATAACTAGGGGAAATCTCAAGAGTTCCAATAGTAGGTAATGAAAAAAGTTTGTCTGGTTTTGATGCCATTATTTACCATGTAAATTTCAGGCACTGTCTTAATATTCATATTGTTCCCCCAACAAAACACAATATGTTACTTCAAAATTTATTCACCAACAAATCTTTTTTAGGCAATTATATTAAATTAATTTAACACCCTGACTCAGTTGTTAAAAGGGGACATTGACATGTTTCCTTTTAAGAATATTATTACATGTTGTATTAAATTAGCATTGCAATATTTAGTAAGGTGCTAATCTAAAAATAAAAACATTTACAAAAAAATCATTTCTTTATCATCTTCAAGGAAAAAAAATAATGATTTTTTTATAGTTTCTAAAGATGTTCAAGACTTTTTATATTACTGAGAAAGGTGTTCACAAGCCAACAGAAGTTGGGAAGTGTTTTCTAGAACGTTTTATTGTACTGCATTCCAGTTACAATTCCCTTGCTGGAACAAATACAACATTCTCAAAAGCCCTGCAGTTAAACTTGGAAGTTTTCCAGCCCAGTCTCCCCCTCCCAGCTAGGATTTGATTTGGGGAAAATCACATTCCAGGAACAAAGTGTTCCTCTCTGGGTGAACTGAGCAGTGCAGCTAACTGCTTAGAAGCCAGTTCTGGCACCTTCGCAGGGCCATGGGCCTCTGTTAGACTCTCACTAAGTGTCCAGGCTCTAAAATCCAGGGCAAAAGAGGATATAGTTGAGGTTAGCCTCTCCTTAGTATTACAGAAAAGCAATCGAGCCACTAGGCAAAGAAGCTGCCCCAAACTGTAAAAGGAATGGGAGAAATATGTCTTTTGTCCAAATAAGCCAGCCCAATAACATTGCTATGGACAGAAATGGCTTTGTGTTCAAGAAACTCCTTTATTATGTTCGAATGCTCCTTCACAGTTTAGAAAGTGCCTTCACTCATATTATCTCATCTGATCTCGACCAGGAGGCGAAGTGAGTTATGTTTTGTCACACAACTGGAAACCAGGGCTCCTTCCACGTGCTGCCCTGCTGCTGCCTCTCAGCAATATAGACCCTCCTGTGCTCTCACAACAGCTCCCAAATCTTTGGTCACCATCCTTACCATGCAGTGATCTCAATGTATATGGTTTTGCTGTCACTTCTTCCCCATCTCCGCTGTTCCCCTGCCTCTACTAGTTTGTGAAATCCTTAAGTGCAGGAAGCAGATCTTTCCCCTTTGTGTCTCTACCTTCTGTGTACACAGTAGGTACTTCATAAATGCGCTTAACAGATAGGTGCACATGGACACCAACATAGAGCTTACTTAGGGCAGATTATTAGTTCTTGGAGGCCAGGGTCCATGTCTGATTTCAGTTTGTATCTCTCAAGATGTGCCTGGCACATAGTAAGGCATCAATACACTTTTAAGAACCCATTCATTTCTTCATCAAAGATTTACTGAGCACCTCATTGTGTACACTGGGTAACCCAGCCTGAATCATGTGCCCATCTGGGGGCCTGGGGCACCAGGTCTCAGCTCCATTAAGACAACATGAAATGAAAGAGGGGTGTTGCTGCTACAGGAAAGTGGATGGGAAAACATACGAGATGCTATGCTCCCAAAATCAGCTTCCAAACCTCTGAATAAGAGAGCAATCTAAAATCTCAAAGGTTTGAAAAATTTACTCTTTGAAAATCTGATTAGCTTAATATTAAGATGGGTTTCCTTTTAATATCATCTTGGTTATTTCAAAGAATTTAATATTACCTTTAATCCCATACCAAGATAATTCACAGAAGCTTGCACCCACCTCTACTCTTGCTGCGAGGATTACAAACCAGGTCCTCATGGATGGGAAAACTAGAAAGTTCCCGACAGTCTCACTTTCTGTTGCCGTAACAATCTTCTGCTCAGGTATAGATATACAGGAGATAAACACAACAATAACAGCTGCTCATTGTCCCTAGGATGAAGTCTGCTCATCATCGTCACTTTCTGAAGAACGTTTCATTTTAGTTGTTTTCTTCCTTTACCACTGCATCTTATCTTAAAAGGTCTCCTGATTTTCACCCATGATCAGATTTTGTGCTCTTCCTCAGGGAGGAAAAAAGGAGTTTAACAGTGCAGCTAAAATTGTGTGAATTTGGGGGCTATTGAACATTCTGGAGTATAGTTCTCAAAATGATTCTCCCACTTACATCTTTGCAAAACACTCACCTCTCTCAGGCTCCTGTTTCTCATCTATTAGATAAGCACAGCTACACGGTCTGCCTTCCTGGCTTGTGGTGAGGTTAAAATAAGATCAAATGCCTTGCAGACTATAAAGGAATTTTCAAATTTAAGATCTTACAGTTGTCTGTGACAGTCTTCCCTTCAATTAGTACAGATAACGGAAAGTTTAATGAACACGGTGAAGAGCAGTTTTCACCTTCCTTCTTCTGGAGTGTCCGGACATGGCTCTTTCATCATTACCCTTGAGCCCAATTTCCCTAATGTTTTAGATCTGTGGTTCTCAAGGTTAGCTGCACATTAGATTATCTGGTGACCCGGCCACACCCCAGAATAATCAAATCAGAAACTTGGGATGGGACCCAGGCATCAGTTTTTCTAAAGCTTTCCAGGTGATTCTATTGTGCGGCAAAGGCTAAAAACCATGGTTTTAGGTTACTCTTTCTGGAGGACTCCGGAAATTCTTTGTTGGCATATCTGAATCTAACATATGCCTGAATGATTTCATTTCAATAGGAGATGGATGCACTTTGGAACTATTACAATGGCCTTGTGTGATTGTCTGTTAGAGACAGATGGTTGCAAGGTTGTTTATCACATAGATGTTTATCATCTATGATAGATGTTTATCATCTTAGCAGCATTCAGGAAATGCTTGAAGATAAGAAGAAATGTGTCTTGTAAAGAATGCTGCAAATATATAAATTGCTTTATTTTATTTATAGCAACGGAAAGATAGAGAAAGTGATGGAATCTGAGCTGTTTCTTATAAACCTGCAAGAACACAACTGTATAGGATGACAATTATCTGATGTCTGTTATGGACACTATTTGTAAAGGTGTGTGTGTGTGTGTGTGTGTGTAAGAGAGAGAGAAGGAGACATCAAGAGAGTTGGGATCCAGCAGGTGGAGTGGCTGGCTGGGCTTGGGTTGTACAGAACCCTTTCTTTTCTTCTTGTGCCAAGTGGCAGAACTGTGAGGCAGCTGGTAAAGGTAAGTGAGAGGGTGAGGATGCTGCCTTTGTCCTCACAACAAGTCACTGGGGACATTTTGTGATCCAGTGGGCTTAAAGTCATCTTCAGACACAAGCTGGTCCTGGGAACCAAGCTGGTTCTTATCTGCAGAGGCCCTGTGGTGGCCCCCTGGTGGTCATGAGAGGCTCAGCAGAGAGTACGTAGTGTTGGCTGTGAAGTCTCCGTGGATCAGCGTCTGCACCAGAGCAGAGTGGGCTCTGGGTATGCCGTTCCTCTCCAGCAGGAGCAGCCTCCAACCCCCGCTTAGCAGGTTTGCCCAGGATGGCTCTCGGCAGGATGAGAGGCGTGGGCAGCAGCCGCTGCAGCATCACACCCTCCCCCAGCTGCAGAATGGGGCATCTGCTGTGACATCTCCAAACTGTGTGACCTTGGCCTAGTTATTTCACCTTGCTGAGTCTCAGTTTTCTCATTTGAGAATATTTATCATTTGAGGAATAATATCTGCATGACACTGTTGTGGGAATTAACTGAAATCAAGGCACATAAAAAGCTCCTGGAACCAGAAGGGTGTTATTCTGAGTACCTCAATGCACACGCAGAGGCTGCTTGCTGTGGCCTGTGTGTGCTTCTGCTTCCCACTTGCCTTCTGGGTCCACCATGGCCTGTCCCCATGGTGTGGGCTCTGTTTCCCCAGGCTCAGTTCTGGACACCTCCCATCTAAACCACATCACATTGCCTCCACTTTCTCATTTGACCTCCACTCTTACCCTAGGAGGTAGATGAGGGAGCAGCAGCATCTCCAGTGTAGCCAGGAGCTAAGCAAGTTGCCCAACATCAAACAGCAAATCACTGGCAACAACAGCAAGAACACAATCTACCATTTTGGGACACTTACTACGTGTGCCAGGCACATACTGAGCACGATGCCTGCATTTTCTCATTTTGTCCTCACAAAGAACATGGTGAGGCATGTAGGCAGGTATGTTTATCGCTGTTGTACAGGTAAAGAAGCAGAGGTTTAGATAGTTTGGATTTTCGAAGGTTGTAAACAGAGTACCTGGCATAGACAGAACCTGAACCCAATTCGTATCAGCTGCAGAGGCCTCTCTGTCTCTTTGGCAGTGACTTGAACCTAGTTCTCTTGATTCTAGAAAACTGATTCTTTCACAACATGAAACATTGTTCCTATACTCTAGGAACAGTGTAGCAAATCCACAGCTACCAAAAGCACAGCACTTATGTTTTAGTATTAAATAATGCCTTCTCTTTGCCTGGAGACATTTCTGCTTATGTCTCAAGCTGAACAGCCAAAAATTTGTACCTCTTATAACTCACTTCATTGATGGCCATAATCAGTTGATCCTCAGAAAAATATTAACCCCAGCCTTGTTTTCACAGCAAGGCTCAAAGGGATGAGGGACATAATTCACTCCTTTCTCCTCCTTTCCTCTTTACTTAGGTGTCATTATCTCTTACTCTGCTGGGTGTCATTTTTGGTTTTTATGGATCCATTAAGAAAAACAAATCACCATTAACAATGCAGGCAGCCTGAGAATGGACGATACATGTGGCCTGGCTGCCTCTTAAGATATTTCAAGCCCATTTACCCTGAACAGCTAAGACATCTAAGAAGGAACACACACTTCCTTAGCAGAGGGTGACACCCCAACTTCACCCACATAGATGTCTCCTCCCAGCCATATGCCCTCTCCATGTGACTTGAGCTTTTCACAGCACAGTGGCTGGGTTCTGAGGAAGAGTGTGTTCCCAGAGCAAGTATTCCAGACAGAAGCTACAAGGTTTATTATGATCTGACTTTGGAAGTCCCAAGACATCCCTTTTGCTTTGTCCTATTGATCAAGTAAGTCACTAGAGTCAGCCTACTTTCAAGGAGAGGGGAATTAGAATGCAGCAGGGGCGTATGGTATCTGATCCCTCAGCAACATTAGACATTTTTCCCTTTGCCCATTGATAGGAGAAAACATGTTATTTTAATTTACAATTATTTCATTGAAAGAAAGATTCAGCATGAAAAGGGACACATTATTAATTTGCATTGTCTTATGAACTGCATATTCAAATATTTTGGTTATCTCTTTCTCTAATCTGTTAGGGCTTTGTCTCAATTTATTTTGTGTTGCTATATAGGAATACATGAGGATGGGTAATTTATAAAGAAAGGTTTATTTGGCTCATGATTCTGATGGCTGGAAAGTTCAAGATCTGCATCGGGTGAGGATCTCAGGTTGCTCCCACTCATGATGGAAGGTGAAGGGAAGCCAGCATGTGCAGAGATCACAGGCTGAGAAGGGAAGCAAGAGAGCAAGGAGGGCGGTGCCAGGCTCTTTTTGACAACCAACTTTCTCAGGAACTAAGAGTTAGGACTCATTCACCCCCAAAGGAGTACACTAATCTATTTATGAGGGATCTACCCCCATGACCCAAACACCTCCCATTAGGCCCCACATCTAACACTGGGCGTCAAATTTCAACATGAGGTTTGGAGAGGACAAACATTCACACGATAGCAGGCTTAATTTTTTAATTTAATTTTACTTTATTTATTTCAGCATATTATAGGGGTACAAATGTTAAGGTTACGTATATTGCCCTTGCCCCCTCCCCCCTCGAGTCACAGCTTCAAGCATGACCATCCCCCAGACGGTGCACATCGCACTCATTATGTATGTATATACCCATTCTCTCCTCCCCCCTCCCATCTACCCGATGCCTGATAAATGTTGTTCCTGTGTCCACTTAGGTGTTGATCAGTGAAACCAATTTGCTGGTGAGTACATGTGGTGCTTGTTTATCCATTATTGGGATACTTCACTTAATAGAATGGGTTTTAGCTCTATCCAGGAAAATATAAGAGATGCTATATCACCATTGTTTCTTATAGCTGAATAGTACTCCATGGTATACATATACCACATTTTATTAATCCACTCATGTATTGATGGGCACTTGGGTTGTTTCCACAACTTTGCAATTGTGAATTGTGCTGCTTTAAACATTCGAGTGCAGGTGTCTTTTTTATAGAGTGCCTTTTGTTCTTTTGGGTAGATGCCCAGTAATGGGATTGCTGGATCAAATGGTAGATATACTTGTATCACTTTCAGTATCTCCATATTGCTTTCTACAGAGGTTGCACTAGTTTGCAGCCCCACCAGCAGTGTAGGAGTGTTCCTGTCTCTCCGCACCCATGAGAAAGCTTCGTTTATTAAGGATATTAAATTTTGGTCTATTATAGATATTGTGATTTTTTTTCTAGTTTCAATTTATCTTTTAATATTTTACAGTGATTTTTTAAAAAACTATCAATTATTCCATTGGATCACTTTTATATGTTTATTACTTTTTCCAGCCTTATTTAGTTGACAAAAATTGTATGTATGTACAGGGTACAATGAGATGTTCTAATATGTGTATACATTATGAAATGATTAAATAAAGTTAATTAACATATCCATCACTTTACATACTTATCTTTTTTTTGTGATGAGAACATTTGAGATATACTCTTTTAGCAATTTTCAAGTATACAATGCATTAACTATAGTCACCATGCTGCTGTACAATAGATCTCCAGAACTTATTCATCCAGTCTAACTGAAACTTTATACCCTCTGACCAACATATCTCCATCTCCTCCCTCTCCACTGACCCTGGCAACCACCATACTCCCTCTCTCTCTCTCTCTCTCTCTCTCTCTCTCTTTCTCTCTCTCTCTCTGAGCTCAACTTTTTTAGATTCCATATATAAGTGAGATCATGCACTATATGTCTTTTGGGGTGTGGCCTCCTATTTCATTTAGTACAATATCCTCCAGGAATGACAGGATTTTTCTTTTTTTAAGGCTGTATAGTATTGTGTATGTGTGTAACTTTTTAAAATTCATTCATCTGTTAGCGGACACAGGTTGATTCCCTATCTTGGCTGCTGCAATGAACACGGGAATGCAGACATACTGATTTCATTTCCTTTAGATACATAACCAGAAGTAGGATTGCTAGATCATATGGTAGTTCTATTTTTAATTTTCTGAGGAAACTCTATATTGTTTTCCATAATGGCTCTACCAATTCATATTTCCACCAACAGTGTACACGGGTTCTCTTTTCTCCACATATTCACCCATACTTATCTTCCATTTTTTTAAATAATAGCCATTCTAACAGGCATGAGGTGATATCTCACTGTGATTTTAATTTGCATTTCTCCTAAGACATTATCCTTTCCCCATTGTGTGTTCTTTACAACTCTGTCAAAGATCAATTGACCATAAATGCATGGATTCATGTGGTTAAGTAAAAAGACTTTTCTCATCCTGTGCTCAGATACACATTATTTTATTCTTAATTTATTTTATGGACAAGTTTTTAATAATTAAATTAATAACATTTGGACTTATTTTGACATATACTTGAAAGTAATTTTAAAAATTTCCCAAATGTTTACCCAATTGTCCTGACACCATTTATTGAATAATATATCCTTTCCCCATTGATTTAAAATGCCATCTTTATCTTATACTGAATTGTTATATATACTTAGACCTGTTTGGAGATTTTGAAGCAAGGGAATGAGAGATCTATGCTTTAGAAAGATTACTGATTTCAGAATGTAGAAGCAGAATAGTTGCTGTTAGTGCCACGTCAGACGCTGATCTCAGGAACACATACGTTGTTTTGTTTGGAGAATTTTTGTCAGAGGCCGGGGACAGCGGTGCTGGCATAGAGCAGCAGTGGACATTCACGTAGATTAGCCGTGTTCAAGGTATGGCTGGTCTGTGGACTTCCCAATCACGTTTTACATTCACGCAGACACTCCAGGTATTTTCTCCCCTTTCTGTGTTGGTTTCTAGTTTTCTGGTTAGCAATTGCCAAAACAGGAAAATGAGAAAGCCCAGGAAAACAGAAATTTCTTTGTTTATATAAGAACATGTTGCCCTACTAGTTGGGGAATACAGTGGTTTAGTTTTATATTTTAATCAATGTCTCTATAAAACTTGTACCTATACTAACAAGGAAATATTATCAATTTGAGTTTTACCTCTTTACTTTAACTAAAACTAGGCATTTGGATCCAGGAACATCAGAAATTCCACTCAGATATTTTAGATATCAATCAGAAGTTTCTAACATTACTTTTCAGAGGAAGAAACTAAAGCTTAGAGGAGTGAAATGACTTTTACATTTGAAAGGACAGGGTTTTCTCCCTCCCTTATCCGTTTTTGGTGAGGCATATAAAACAGAGAGACTAGTAGTATAACAAGCCATTAGAGTTATCACAACAGAAAGAATTATTAAAAGTTTGTTGGTTTTGTAGATATTTCACCCAAACATGATGGAACGACCTGTATTAATGATATTTCAGGAACAAAATCATTTCATGACTTCCTACTTTAATACCTAGATGTGATGTAATTTAACCTCTTCATTACACAATGAGCAGGACAGAGCCAGATTTTGTGGGGCCTAAAGCTTATACAATTTCAGGAGCCCATTAACAAAAAGAATAACATAAATAAAAAATTACAAAATTTACAACTTGACAAACAGCACAAAATCCAGGGAAATAATATTCTATTATATTTTTATTAACTGCTTGACATAGCTACATATTTTTTTCTTTTTTCTTTCTTTTTTTTTTTTTTTGAGACAGGGTCTTGCTCTGTTGCTTGGGCTATAGTGCAGTGGCATCATCATAGCTCACTGCAACCTCAAATTTTTGGGCTCAAGTGATCCTCCTGCCTCAGCCTCCCAAGCAGCTGGGACTACAGGCACGTGCCACCATACCTGGCTAATTTTTCTATTTTTTGTAGAGATGGGGGTCTCACTATGTTGCTCTGACTGGTCTCAAACTCCTGGTCTCAGGTGATCCTTCTGCCTCAGCCTCCCAAAGTGCTAGGATTACAGGCATGAGCCACCATGCCCAGCCTGGCTGCATATTCTTTGATTGTCACTTCATAGTATGATGATTTTGTGATGTATTTTTTTATACATAGAAAAGAGAGATAAGTTAGTCCTTCCTCTGGCATGGCTGATAAAATTTTGGTTTTTAAAATGATAGGATGTAAAATGAACAAATACGTCTTTACATGGCCATACTGGCTAACTGGTTTACTGCTGCAGGTTTGTGCTAGATATTGACAAGACCTGAATCCTCTGCTAACAATTTTTCATATCTGATCATTTGACATTTTCCACATATTACTTTCTGTCTCCATATATTTCCAATTTTGTTTCTCCTTTAATACTCACTTAACTTCCAGTGCCTGGTACCCTAGACACATCCATACTGTGGGGTAAGATCTATGGCCCTGAACCTTGGTATTACAAAAGCATATGACCATATAAGCACAGTGCTAGAGACCAGCCCCGGGCTTTGGCAGGGGCTGTGAAGCTTAAGTTTCATCACCTTCCTGGTATATCAGCCTCTGTTGATGAAGAAAATGGAGCGGAAAACAGCTTGGTAGGAACAAACTGGCATGAAAATTCAGGTCGCCTCCCTGCAGTCCACAGTTTTTTCTACTAGAACATATTTTAAAAGTAATTTTTTAAAATCTTCTCCACTAAAATTACCTCTTGCTTTTGATTTTTTTTACATGATTCAGTAAATTTAACTTTTATTCTGGAAAGCACTAGAGTTCTCCAAAGTGAGGTTTTGTTTTTCATAATTTGATCCATCATAAGCACGATTCATATAAGTAAACACAAACTTGGAGTTAAGCAACAATCTAGAGAAGGGATGCACTACTATGAACCTCCATTTACTCAAACTACTTCTATTCTCTTCTCGAAGGCATGGTGACTGTTTTAATTAATCTACAAATAACAAAGTTTTGAAATAATGTCTAATACCTACATTTCATTATGCCCTTTTAAGGAAATCAACATTACCCCATACTTACGAACATTAGTTTTCCTAGAAAAAAACCAGTCCATTTATAAACTAAAATGCCTTTAGTTCTTCAGCAAATTAAAAAAAAAAATCCACTGTCTGCTAGTACATTTCAGAAATATCACCATTTCAAACATAAAAAAATAACTTTCTTGATACATAAATACTAGAAGCCCAAGATGATATATGGGGGAAATGATGTATGGTCACGTGCTAAGTATCTCTGTAATCAAATACAAAGATGCTTATTATAATTTTGTTTCGTATTCCTGAAGGGAAAAACCCTTTAAGGAATTACGTTCAGTAACAACACTGCATGAGGGTAATAGGAACAACATACTTAACTCTAACTTCAGCACAGAAGGTACTCAAGATATTTTTAAACTGCCTCAATAACAACATAACAGTACCTCAATTTTGAATTAAAAAAAAAAATCAACCTAGCACTCTCTTCCATCATTCACTTTTTTTTTTTTTTTTTTTGAGACAGAGTCTCGCTCTGTTGCCCAGGCTAGAGTGCCGTGGCTTCAGCCTAGCTCACAGCAACCTCAAACTCCTGGGCTCAAGCAATCCTTCTGCCTCAGCCTCCCAAGTAGCTGGGACTACAGGCATGCACTACCATGCCTGGCTAATTTTTTCTATATACTTTTAGTTGTCCGGCTAATTTCTTTCAATTTTTTTTAGCACAGACAGGGTCTCGCTCTTGATCAGGCTGGTCTCGAACTCCTGAGCTCAAACAATCTGCCCGCCTCAGCCTCCCAGAGTGCTAGGATTACAGGCGTGAGCCACTGCGCCCGGCCCATCATTCACTTCTAATAGGAGCTAGTTTTAAAGGCAACTATCAAGTACATGGTTAGATGGGTTAGATTGGATACACATTCACCTATAAACCTAAAGAGCAAAATCCCAAGGATATGTAAAACTATCAGAGGCAACAGAAAAGACCAACCTGGGCTACTGCTATCTACTTTCTTATTTTATAAAAACACTGAGATCATTTTTAGAGTGAAAATTTTTAGCTGGAAACTCATAACCAGTGTATCTAAAATAAGAGTAATAGAATATTACATCATGCTCCAAAAATAAATATTATTTGAGATTATGAAAACCTGTAATACTCATTGAAAGAAGAGGTTATTATTGAAAAATGGAAACAAAACTTGGGAAGAAAAACTAAACAAGAAGTACACGGATAAGCCTTTATCTTTTTCATGCCATCTGTAAGTCTTCTGCTTTGTGTAGATTATTTTTGGTAAAATACGATAAAATTATTTTATATGTAATTATCAAGCATAATATTCAAGAGAGTAGACTCATTTTTCTCCTTCCCTATAAAATATCTGAATTTGGGCTAAGCACCTTAGGATTGCCATGACTGGCTTGGACTTCAGGCTCTCAAGCACTGGATGTGGGCCTTCAAAACGAAAATATGATTTCCAAACTCTTTATTGTGTGGTTACAGAGGATGTGAAGATTGATTTTGTGAGTCTAGTACTGGAGTGAAAGACACCCAATTCCCTGAACTCTTCAACGTTTTTATAGGTTTCACAGTGCTGGGTTCCGCATCCTTGTTTGGCCACCTTAAACCAAAAGGCTGAGTTTTGGAAATCAAAAAGTTCAGCCTGGTTTCAGCCCCTCTGTAGACAAAAAAGTAGAATTGATTAGAAGAGATTTGCTACTTGCCTTATTATATATACCTATACTTTCTTCATAATTATCAGTAGAAAACAGAACTTTTGGACATCATTGTATTTAGATGAAAAAGTAAGCTATGTTAACACTGAAAGTTTACTTCAAACTCTAAACATATAGTCATTAAAATGTTAATAATATTATTAATCATCAAGTTTCATCATCAGATTAAATAAATGCTTTATATACCGTGGCTTTATTTCAGCAACGCCACTTACCTGTGCCCTAAAAAATGGGAGAAAAATAAATTTCAACTATGAAACTCTAAATTTCAAATGATAAGAGTTAGGTTATTCTATGGGAAATAAAACACAAATAAGGATTTATAAAGGATAAATAGAAATACCCCTTAATATGTTGAAATTTGAAATTTAAAAAAAATTTTTTTAAAGAATGAATAGAAATGAATGGCAATGAAAATAACGGATAGTAAATTTCCTGGATTTGCAAATATTGAATATTTATTTTGAAGGATGGAATGTTCAGCAACATCTAATCTTAAATTGTTTCAAATCAACCAAGTGTTTAGCATTAGTTCTGAATAAATTTTGTGAGGGGTAAGGCTTATTAGTTGAGTTTCTAATTCCACAAAAATAAAATCCAATGCCAATTACCAGGTAAAATTTTAGAGTTATCTTTGACTGTATAACTATGACATAATTTAGTGAGGTACAACATTTTATAATGGAATACAGTATTTTGTACATTTTTCTTCTGTTTTTTCAGAGATAGGGTCTGGCTCTGTCACCCAGGCTGGTCACTGTAACTTTGAACTCCTGGGCTCAAGTGATCCTCCTGCCTCAGTCTCCCAAGTAGCTGGACTACAGGTATGTTCCATCATGTTCCACTAATATTTTTATTTTTTGTAGAGGTGAGGTCTTGCTATGTCGCTCAAGCTGGTCTTGAACTCCTAGGCTCAAGTGATCCTCCAGCCTCTGCCTCCCAAAGTGCTGGGATTACAATACTATGTACATATTAAATGTTAATTCCTATTGTCCTTTTGCTTTTTTAAAATTTTTTAATTTTATTCATTCTTTATTATACCTTTCTTTTTCTTCCAAAAACCAACATTACAGTATAGTGTTTAGTATATGAGCATATTTGTTCTTCAGCACAGTAGTATCTGATGCCATCTGTGTTACTCTGCTACCTGGATTTCTAGAGCCCAACCACAGCTGGGCAGAGGGGTAGACTTTGTTCTTGTACCCATTTAGCCTGGTTTGGGGCAATGGGAAAGGAGAAGAGATCTCTGGCACTGCAGGTGCCTAGACTGAAGCTGGGAAGGGAAGAAGCTTTACCTCTGAGTACAGTTCAGAATATTCATTATTACAGGTGGCATATGCTTCCCAATCTATTTCATTCTAATTTTAATCTATTTAATTCTAACCTTAGAATTATGTTTCTAAGATTATAAAATTTGCCTTTTATTGCTGGCCAGAATTGTGCCAAAGGGCTATTCCTAGCTGCAAGGGAGGTTAGGAATTTGAAGATTTACTTCTTAGTCTTTGTAGCTTAAGAAGGAAGGAAAAAGTTTCAAGACAGTAATCAGATGTAAGGGCTATCTGGCTGAGACATCTGTCACCCACTGATCGCTAGGGTTGATTGACTGATCTGGCTGGCTGGCTAGGCGGGTGTTCCCTTCTTCCCTCACTGCTCCATGTGTGTTCCTCCTGAAGCTGCACACTTGGTTGAAGACAACAACCTTCCCCAGTAGAGGAGGACTGTTCTTCGGTCAAGGGTATATGAGTAGCTGTGCTCTCCTGCTAGCACCTCCAAACGAGCTCTCAAGAGAGTAATCTATAGGAACTGTCACTAACTGAATGTGTGTGTGTGCTGGTAATGCTGAGAGACAGAATACTGTATTTTCAATCTGCCTTTGTTGAAAAAATCTTCATAAAGTTCAAACCTGAATTGCCTGTATTATGCAAGGAGTGACTGTACTTAACTTTACAAATACTCTAAAAACCTTATTCCCCTTTTCCTAGGAAATAGATTCTTTATATTTAAACCTTTTGTCTGTCAAACTTTAATTACATAACTTGATCCAGTTTAATTATTTATTAACTGGATTTTTCCTATTCTACAGTTTAACTAGTTGATTATGTGGCCAATAAGGACACCAAAGACATTGAGGTAGGTTGCTATTATAACACTATTAGCTACCTATGACTTACCAGAGTCCTCCTCTGAGTAGGAAAACTTGTAACCTATCAAGTCTGCCTAAAAACCACCAATCTTAATCAAACTTGTTTTAAAGGAATCATCCACTTTGTAAAACTTTTAATTTCTAAAATTAGTACTGTGTTAAATTTGAGAACTTTATGCATAGTACTAAAAAACCATTTAGGATGCTCCCTTAGTAAGACAATAAAACAATGAATTTCTATAAAACTGTCTTCCAGACTTTCAACATTCAATTATGAGTGTGCAGGTCATGCACACTCTACCTTTGCAGTATCTCTTCTACCTGTTCTCTTCTTTTCAACCCCCAAATCATTGTCTTAGTCTGATCTAAATTGGCTGTATAAAAATTTACCTTCCTTGCTAGACTACAATAATTTCCTACAGGTTTCTTCCTTCCAAATCACTCTGATATTGACATATCTTTCTAGAACAAAGGTTAAAGAATGTCATTCCTCTGTTATAAGATGTTCGAATGTTCCCACTGCCTATATAGAGTAAAATTCAAAGTAGCCCCAAACTACTTCTCTGGTCTCATTTCTTACTACATGCCATCTCTCACCTTATACCCTAGTTTCAACTGCAAATATCCTGAACCAAAACGAACTTTTGTTCTATTTGCCTTTGCTAATGCTTTGCCCTCAGCCTGGAATGCTCTTTACCCTCTTTTTCTGCCTAGTAGAATTTACTCATCTTTAAGGTTTGACTAAATGCCACCATCTCCTTTGGGGAGGCCTACATGATCTACCAATGTGAAACAGAATAATCATTGTTCTGGATACCCATGAAATTGTACCCTTACGGCAACATTTACTTTCTAGAATTTTCTGTTTTCTTGGAGCCCATAGGAAAGTGTGGGAAAATAAAAAAAAAACATAGTCACAATACACATACGAAGTGCTCAAGTTCAGATATCGTATTTAGGAAGTTACAGTTAATTTCTAAATGTTATTTGTAAGCACCTGATTTGGAAGGGCATATGGAGCACTAACTATTCCACACAAAATAGAAGATGAAAACCAACTTTGTCATTTTGATCATATTTATTTTGAGAGTCATAGGATATTTTATTTTCAATAGATTCTTTTTCTAAGGACATTGTAATTCCGTATTTTAATTACACTAAATGACTCCAAGAACATTATATGTAACTATGTTAATACCTATTTTCAAAAATAAAATCTGGATAGGCACCCAGACCATATGATTCTCTCAATAGATGCAGAAAAAGCATTTGACAAAGTCCAACACACCTTTATGATAAAGACTCTTAACAAAATAGGCATAGGTGGCTCATACCTTAAAATTATCAAATCCATTTATGACAAACCTACGGCCA